>JAZHYW010020144.1:0-14881 GCA_037355805.1 Ixodes ricinus | reverse complement strand
AAATACGTTGCCCCATTCTTATTAAAAGAACAGAGAACGGAAGATAACAAAAGCTCTTATACAACTCAACCACGAGAGTCCTGACGAGAACTTCTCCACGAGGTATGTTGGGCATTGCGATCACACCTAGAATTAAGATAAAACTAAGGCAGCTGATGTATGAGTTCTTGTAGTTCATGGAGCTGCAGCAGAATGTTGGGTTAGAGGTAGAACGAGCCGAGGGAGATGAGGTGGTTAGAAGAGGTGACGCCAACTGCCACTGCCTCCAAGGTGCGTATGTAAAGGAACTTGGGCACACAGAACCCCTCTCTGCACTACCACTGCGACACCACCGAGAGGCTTAAAGAGAATTGGTCCTCCCTAGAAAGCTGATAAAGAAGTAAGACCTATATATGTTTGTCATTTAGATCTGTTTGCCGTAGACGGGTGCCACAGGATGAAGCTCGCAAAAAATATTTACGTCATCATGATTACGAAGAAGCCCGCGTGATTTCCACTTTTGCATTATGCCTAAGTGTTTACTCATAAAAGTGATACGATTGAAAGAAAATGTAAATTAAAAATTGAAAAACTATTAAAACAGGTTACAATGTTTTGAAATCAATTTTATGCATGGGCCAGAATCGCCGAACGAGTTTCAGAGTTGGGCTTACGGCCTGAGAGATCGGCTAATGAGATATTGGTTGCCCGCCAGTGGCCTGCAACTTAATTAAATATAAATGAAGTTTTATTCTGATCGCATCATTTGATTTGCGTTTACAAGGCAACGGTAATTTTGTGAACGCAAATTACGCCGGATTTTTGTACACTCACCTATGAGCACACAGGCGGATATCAGTACGCGCCATTTTGTTTATTTACTTATTTATTTATTCAAATACCTTAAAGGTCCTTCTGGGAAGGACATTACATAGGGGGGGTTGATAAGTACATCATATATGAAACACACAAAGAAGAATGATAAAATAAAAAACATGCAAAGCTGTGCAAACATACAAGAAATTGTAAATCCAGGAACAAAATATAAAATCTTGCACAGTCGCTCAAACATACAAAAAATCGTAAATCATACAATACTTAAATGGCTGCTGATAGGAGAACGAAAAACTATCAGGGATAGTCTCGGTGACGATGCGCTCTGTTATATCTTTCCCCCACACTGCTGTTTTGGGAAAGAAGGAATACAAAAAAAGAAATGCCGCAAGTGAAACGGATCTATCTTACATGAGTGATTAAGACGAGGTGTAATGAAATGCGACTGTGTTAGGGTGCCTCTGGCTCAGAGATGGTGCATAGTAAATGCGATGAAAAAGGCATAAGCAGCAAAAAGCTTGCGTCTTTAAAGCCAGTTCTGGAAGGTCGGCTTTCTGCTTTAATGGGGTGACGCTGGAATGTCGAGAAATCTCAGAAAAAATAAAGCGCGACACGGTTTTGAAAGGCTTCTAGTTTAGTGATCAAATATGATTGGTGAGGATCAAACATGATCGGTGAGGCCGAATCAATGAAAGGTACGCATTTTTTTTTTTTATTTAAATGAGGAGCAGCATAACGAAGCGTATGTTTTAGGTAACCCAAAGAACGACCGAGCGATGATAACAGTGACCGGATATGCACCTTCCTGGAGAGCAGCAAGTCGACGTGAACACCTACGTATTTATGAGAGGAAACAAACTTAACAACGTTAGAATGAATAAAATAGTTATGAGGAGAAAAAGGCATTCTTTCCTAACAAATGAGATGAGTTTGCATTTAGAAGCGGCTAAGCTTCATGAGCCAAGTCGAGCACCACAATGATAAGGTAGTGAGGTCAGCGGTGTAGTTGCATTGCCATTCCTCGTTAGACACGTGTCTGTATACAACGCAGTCGTCTACAAAAATACGGATGCGGGAGAAAATACATGGAGGTAGAGATCATTACAATATATTAAGAAAAGCAAGGGTCCAAGGACGGAGCCTTGAGGTACACCCGAGGTCACATGAATAGAAGTTGAACCATGAGAGTTCCCGAGCGTGTACTGACTTCGGTCAGAAAGCAGTCTTTGTTCCACAGGATTATGCTACTATTTAATTTTAGATGGGTAAGTTGTTGCTAGAGACGCTTAAGTGGGACCCGTTTGAACGCTTTGGCGAAAAAAAACAAAAAAAAAACTATAAATTTGAGAATTGAAGTTGATACAGTGATAGATATCATGAATGAATCCTGCGAATGACCCTTCCGAATCCCACGGCTGGTTATTAAAAATTATTGGATTTTCCTCTTAAAACCGAATCACGTTCGAATCTAATATAACTTCAAAAACTTTTGAGGCTATACTTGTAATGAATATGGGCCCATAGTTTAAGGGGAGCTGCGTTCACCTGACTTAAATAGCGGGATTATTTTACAGACCTTCCAGTCACTAGGAACACAATGATAAAGCAAAGGCTGTGAAAAAATTGCGGTCAATATGACAGTGAAAATTGTTTCAGTATTTGTTATAACCTTCGAAATAATGTCGTCTTCATCCCTGGAAGAGGAAACCTTCAAATTATCAATTAGTTTTACAACACCAGATGAATGAATCGTTATATTTCCCATTTGATCATGTTCAAAAAACGTATCCAAAATAGGAAGGGCCGTATACTCACATGAAAGTACGGCAGGAAAGGAGAGTTCAAATCCTGGACACTTTCAAGGTCAGATAGTAAAGTTCCTGGTACACATCACGACACTGTTAGGGCAAACACGACATCGGTGCATTTTCGCATTTCACTTCTAAATGGTATTAGCGAGCACAAACTTTTATCGCTTCCATAATAGATCTAAAGGAGCTCTTTCCGTAGCAATAACAACTTGGATGAAATCTCTTGGTTTCAAAAAGGAAAAACTAAAAAAAAACGGCAATTGCTTGTTCGCGCTAACAGTGTCGCGCTCTGTACATCAAAAAGATTTAATGTACCAACTAATTTATAATTTATTAATCTCGAAATATATTTGGGGTGTGTACGCAACATATTGAGGAGCGTGATTTGGAAGTAAGAATCTCTAGTTATAGCCACTTTTTGTGTATATTCTGTTTGGCACTCATGACATGCCTTCCAGTCGGACGGACTTTTACGGTGTCTGGCACGCCTGAATAGACTTTTTTTTTCTTATTCCCTAGGTGCCCCAGGCTTGCGCCCCCTAGGCGCCCCAGGCGGCCCTGGCCACGGAGATACATTTGACGTCTAAATAAAAAAATAGGAATATGCTTATCAATCAGATCTTTAACTTTATTTTTATATAGCTCCCAGTATTGCTCAACTGTGCGGCTTTCAAAGATATGCAAGAAAACCTCTTCATAAAAGAGTGATAATTCGCTGTTTATTGTATCGTAGTTACCCCGGCCATAACTTCTAATGGGTTTACGATTTGTTTCCTTTCTTGTTACTGGCAGAATGATTCGCACAAAGAGGACGCTGTCATCATATAACCCTGGAAAGATAGTAATTGGATGAAATAAGTCGGTTTGTATAGTAAAAATAAGGTCAAGAATATTTGAGGTCGAAGTAGTGGAGTGTGTTGGTAGTGTAACAAGTTGCGAGAGGTTGAAGTGGAGGCAAGCCTCGATCAAACTTTCCCACTCAGCAATGAAGGATAATTAAAATCACCCGAGATTATGAAGAAGCAGCCAGGAAACCTTAATGAAAAATCACAAAATGTGTCATGAAAAGCTGCGACAAAGCACGATTATATAATCAGGACGCCTGTAACAGACCCCAAACACAGCAGTAGTATATTTTGTTTTTAAGAAAAACCATGCACTTTCTAAAGACGTCTGAACGCAAATACGTCTACAAACTATACTTTTCCTGACATCCAACATAACCCCGCCAGCCCTGCATTGTTGTCTGTACTAACGAAATATAGTGAAATATGACACGCACCTGCAAAAATAATCGAGTCATCCACTTCATCATTTAACCAGGTTTCCGTGAGAGTAACGTTATCAGCAGAGCAAGATTAAATCAAAACGAGATGTCGTCTCGCTTCGATAACACATCCGAAGGTTGGTATACAAAACATTCAGGAAATTTGTTTCAGCAGGATACGAAGGAAACGCGGGTACATCATGATTACAACACGCCGTATTGCCATGCAGGGGAACAGGGAAAAGAGTCTGCGAAAACGAATAGTTTGACATGTCATTCATTTACATGGGTGGTGTTTACTAGTGGGACTGCAGATTAAAGGACACTGTCCTAGACATACGCTGTGTCATTCACGAAACGTTTGTCAAAACGCAAGTGTACTTTGTCTGCAGCCTTCTCGACAGTTATAGAACAATTAAGCAGATTTCTACGCTTCACTCTAACTGCCTTCGGGTAGTCGTTGCTAAAACGAAATACAATACCTTTTGGTTTAAATCCGTTTAAACAAACCTCTTCCCATTTTTTTCACTCAAAGATTTGGATATTATTGAGCTCGGCTTATCATTTGATAAGCGGCCTAGTTGGTGTGCTCTGAAGATGCTTTCCACTTTGCATCAAGCTTCGATTCACACAGTTTCATGATCAACTTCTCTGGAATCCAGCAAGCTTTCACGTTTGCTTGTTTCTTTTATTCTAAAAAAGATCACAATTATTCCTACGTGACCGATTTTTTTAATTCATCAACATTCGATTGAAGATGAGACAAAAGAATATCCCGGTGCCCTCGCTCTTAAACAGGACAGGGTTCGAACTTGTGGTAGCCACTTGGTTATTCTCTAATAGGGATACTCGCTCTTCCAAAGATTTTATCGTTGCCTCAGTCTGTTTTTGATTCGCTTCCAGTTCCTTAATACCGCTCAGCATTGTTTTTTTTTTTACCAGTTTCTATTTTTTTACAAAAATTAGAACTGACACGTACTGCTGCTCTTCCTGGAGTTTTCGACATAGGTCCGGTATAGATTTAATATCACCAGCCAAAAGGAGCATCGAACTCATCCACAGCGACTCGAGAATCGACAACAGCGTTCTGCCGAGGTTAGCGTACAAATGATGAGTTAGTAGGCAGTTTTAATCGAAGGGTCACGACACTGTAAAAAAAATAAGTTTATTAAAACGAAAACGTTTTGCATCCTTTAGGTAACTAACCTGGAGCACAAAGCCGTGTGACAAATGGCCTATTCCTCTGGGGCACACCGCACTCGTCCAGTGGAGTAAACTCTTTCCACTTTACTACACAGAAGGCTGGTGGGAGAGAGGGCTTCCCTCTCCCCTCTAGCCTTCCCTGCACCACAAAATGCACACTGCACCGGTGCGATGCGAGCCCAGACGAGTTGGCCATATGGGCATGCCGTCCGTGTCGTGCCCCTCTCGTTTTCCCCGAGATGTAACTAAACGCAAGAAGACGCGAAACACCTCAGACCAGTCCTTATATGATGAGTTTATCTTTAGGCCGCTGAGCGCGGGTCGCTTGTGTGGGCAGCGTGTCTGTGACATCTTTTTTCATTTCTTTTTGTTGAAAATAACAAGAGTGTGTGCGCGTCGCTTTGATAGGCACTCAAGATACACCAGAGAGGAGATTCCGAAAACTTCTTTTATGACGTGACGTGATTTATGCACCAAACTAAAAGATAATTTCGATAGTCGTAATCCTGGAGGCCAGAAAAACGATTCAAGTGTTTTTATTCAAATAAGAAACCGCTTAGATTACCCTTTAGCAGAATCAATTAACGTATCATGTGACATAGGAGCCTGTCGCAAGTTCCATTTTTTTTTCAATCATCTCCTTGTAACAACCATCTCGTGTCGGGTCAACGTCCGACGCAAGTGTTTCATGAGGCAATCTGACAGAACCGGCCTGTAGAACAAAAAAATATAAAAATGAAAGATAAAAAAAAAAATAGATTTCATCCTAATTTATTTTTGGCGTGGTCATATTTGCACGAGGTCTTTGTCACATCATTTAAATCAAGCTCTTATTTTCCCTCGAGTGTGCGTCCACAGGAAAGAGGTGTTTGATCCCGCTTTGTTTGCTGTTCATCGACCTTTTAATTGCTATCTTGGTACGGTCTTAGGCAACAACCTCTTCGGGGTCAAACATCGCCAACGTTTTGAGAACATTCGCCACTTGCGCCGTCTCTCTGAACTTCTTAGTAAAACTCTATAAATAACGTATTTCACCCGATTGCATTAAACGTGTTAACAGTGGACGAATTATAGACGAAAACATTGAAATAAGAAATATTTTTATTCTTGAGCAAAAACGTTTTCATTCAAATATCCGACATACTCGTTTGGACTGCGGGCTATAGGCAACTTTCTTGAAAAACCCGAATTTGCGTAATAATGCACTTTTTAAACCTTAACGTAAACCTAATATTACTGATGGTCTCGCAATAACGTGGAACGAATTAAAAGTTGCAATAACTTAAAATTATAAAAACGTAATGTATATTACGTTATATTATATTACGCCCGTCACGCAAACATTGCTGTGCTCCATGCAATAAATTTATTATTATTATTATTATTATTATATTATTTTGTAATTTCTTTACGTTTCTTTTACTTTGCCGTTTCCATTCGTGCATGCTACAGCTTATAGAAATTAGGTATCGCAGGGCGCGGCACGTGCGACTCAGCGTAAGATTCTTATAGCAGGTAGGCTTGCTCGTTGCTTGTAGCCGATGTGTCAAGATGCATTCCAATCTTCCACGTGACACCTGTCCGAGCACCAGACTGAACGGATTTCAGCAGAGTAAAGCGATGCTGTGAGACCATCCGTCGCTGAATTCTGTCGTTTCTCTGGTTACTTCTTAGGAAACCTCGGTTCAGTCAACAGATTACTTATGAAAAACTATTATTTTCAGCAGCTTATTAATCTCCTCTTTTGCTAATGTGAGCTTTGTTCATGCATAGGAGGGTGGCTGTCTCCGTAGCATAGCGCATTAATGCATTATAACATTCTTAGGGACGTAATGGAGCACTAAACTACTTTCTGTGACAGTTTATTATGAATCTATGCACTCTAAGCCTTTTGAAAATGCAAACGTTCTATTTATACTTATAATATTTATTAATAAATATCGGTGTCAAATATTTATTACCTTGGAACTATCGCAGACACCACAAGACGCGTTCGCGGGATTGAAGATTTGAGCTTTGCCATTCATCGTCCGACAGCTCTTTCTGGTGTTTGCGATAGTTCCGAGGTAATCGATTTTTGATAGTCGCAAGAATGCATAAAACATATTCTAGTTGTTGACCTTATGTGTTTAAAGTACAAAACAAGATAAATGTTTTTTTATTACAAATACATAAAGAATCCCAGCAGCTTTACCGCGATTCATTTAACTGACATGTTCTGAACGATGAGACTTTAAAACATCTCTTTATATTAAACGAACAAATAAAAGCTAGTTTAGCGCATTTACACACTACATTATATTACACCCTTTTCAAAAGTCCGTCGAGCAACATTGGCGGTCCCCACTGCTTGCTCACGAACCGTGTGATTGGATCCGAGTCCTCGCCGGTCGCTGACGTCAGCACTCGTGTCCAATACGTGCTCAGAGTACGCGAGCAAGCAATGGCAGACAGGTGTTTGGCGAAGACGTTTGGAAAAGGCTCTATTATCACCAATGGTTTCTTTGATACAACAGCCGTCCAAGCACACATTGACAACTGTCAAATTGTAAACAAAGGTTAAAACAAGCATTGGACGTTAATCTACAAATAATAGCGAGTTTCAGTGGACCGCTTTTGTTCGCACACTCTGCTCTACGGAGTGGGCGCAAACATGGAGGACCGTGAGCACGCGACGCACTTTCCTGCTATATGGAGCAGAGGAACTTTTCTGCTTTAGTCAGCGGAAATATTTCCTGCTAAATTTAAAGGACAAAGTGTTCCTTCGCGTAAGGCTGCACATAACATCATGTAAAGTGTTACTCTGCTACATTTAGAGGAGAAATTGTTTCGATATATGTAACAAAACGATTGGGAAATCCCGTGACGATATGACGGCAGGTGACGTTACGTGATCTTGCGATTCGCAGTGCCACGTGACACTCTCTCTCGTAACGTCAAAACTTTCCTGCGAAATTTAACGAGAAGCGTTTTAATTGTGGCGTCATATGATAATGTCATTTCTCACTCCAAGGTATGTCAAAGTATAGGATGACTGCAATAATGAGGCTCGATCTAAAATGGGCCGTAAAAATCGGTACCTGCACGTAGCAATCTAAATTCTTCTTCAAAGGTGTATTTCACAGGTCGGTTTTATCCCGTCAAATTACTAAAAAGTGGCTTTCTTTTTGTAAAAAAAAATAATTTTTTTTGGCGTATGAGTCTAAAAAAACAAAAAACATAGTGCGCTTTGTGAAAAAAAAGACAATGAGCCAGAAAAATTGCCAATGTCAATGGCGGACGGCGACGTAGGCGACCTGTCGAGTGGTGTGGAGCGTTTGGCGCACGTGTTGATAGATGGCGCCGGGAGCAGCGTCAGAAGGTCTAGCCGACCAGCGAAAGAAAGCAGACGACACGCGGACGAAATCCGTCAACAGCAAGAGCGTCGTCGTTGTGCAACCATCGTTTTTTGTTTTTAAGTCTTATTTAGCGTTTTCTTTTAAACTATGAATTTATTTTCAAACCAAAAGTTCATAACGTAAAGCATCGTGTTCATTTTAGCCAACCACGGTCGTCACGAGCAGTCTCGATAACGAGGTAGCGTCAGCTATCAAAACGTGATCCTAACGCACGCCGCCACTCGACTCGGTCGTCGACGTCGCCGTCTGCCGTTGATCCTGGCAAGCTTTTTAGCCTTATTTTTTACAGAAGGGTAGCTACGTTTTAAGTTTTACAGGATAAGACCGACCTGTGAAATACACCTTTTACGAGAAGTTTAGATTAGTACGTGCAGGTGCCGTCTTTTACGGCCCATTTTAGATCCAGCTTTGTTATTTCAGTCACCCTATGCTTTGACATATCTAAGCGTAAGGATGACATTGTCACGTGACGCCACACGTTACGCTTGACGTTACGTAAAATAGTGTTACGTGACACTGCGAGTCGCATGCTCATATCATGTCCTCTGTAGTTATAGTGTCACGGAATTTCACAATTGTTTTGTTAAATATAGCGAACAACTTTCACATCTAAATGTCACAGAGTAAAGCTCTGCATTACATTACATGCAGCTTTACGTGAGGGAACAATTTACCCGCTAAATTTAGTTGGGAAATATTTCCGCTTACAGTAGCAGTACAATTTCCCGGCTTCATTTAGCAGAATAAACTGCTGCGCGGTCACTTTCTCGCGTGGCACCATGATTTCCCTACAAATGTTTGAGGGACGTGTTTTCCGCTAACGTTCACATGCCACCCTGTACACCCGACACAACCTCGTCAATAAAGACTTTCACCAAAAATTGAAACCGCAAAAGAGCGTTCCGAAACAAGCTCGTTACTTGCTGCTTTAATCAAGGGTACTTCACGGAGCCCTTCTGAGGCTGTGCTCCCGGCAGAAGCCAGGCTACGTGCGGCAAAAAAAAAAAAACAGCCACCGTCAATGCGCCCTCATTGCGAATAAAAGGCACTTGTGCATAATTCATGAGTGGGTCTTCCTTTTTGAGCTAGCGCAGCAAGCACACTCGCAATGTTCCTCACTTCAATGCCGAACTTGTCCGGTACCCTAAACTCAACGATCTTTTCGTTCAGGTTAAATTTAGTGCTTCACCAAAAGGATAAAAAAAGGAAGAAAGAAGGAAAGAGGAAAATCTTTTAGCTCCGAACTCTTGGTAGAGAGGGAACCGAACACCGAGCAATTCGAGATTTTGTGCGCCGCAATCTTGTTGCAGTTTCGTATGAAGCAGATCTTGGGGAATGCGGCAGTAGTGGGTGAAATGCGTCGGCCACGCAGCTTTCGGTAGACGTTCACGTGTTGAGTATACAGGCTCTGTGCAGGAACTTCGAAAAAAATAAAACAAAACCGATTCCAGCGGCCTGTAAAGGGAGCTGTAACGCACTTTACCCGCTAGAGTTGTTGCATTTCCGTTGCGCCTCTGCCATTTTTGTTACGTAATTATGTTATATACTTCAGTTACATACTTCAGTTACACTCTCAGAAAAAATGGGTATATTGTTACACCCCTTGTCCCATATACGAAACCCCAAAACTTCAGTTCGACGTAGAGCGCCCTAACGTCGAACCGACGTTCCCGACTTTCACAAGCAGCTTGATAGCCTAGTGGTACAACTTAATAAAACAGCTAATGTACGTATTATTGACTTTAAAAAAGGTAATCGGGGTTTTCTTGGCATTACTGCAAAACGTCAGTGTTTTTTTTTCTGCAGTTTGTGATACGTACTTTAGCTGCTTAATGAGGTATATCTCACCATTATGAAGCACCTCGTAAAGTTGAGCTCGTCTGTTTGACGTCACCGCGCTGCATGTCGAACTGAAATTTTTGGGGTGTCTCATATGGGACAAGGGGTGTAAGAATATATCCTTTTTTCTTAAAGTGTAACAGACTTCAGTTGCATACTCCAGCTACATTCTGCTGGGCTTCTTTCATAAAATCGTAGCCCTATGCCTATTTTACGGAAGATGGCTCCTGGAGCAGCTAAATTGGCCACACCGCATGGCATAGTACATCAAGAACCGAAACAAGAACTAACACCAACTGTACGAGGCAAGATCACCGTCGAAAAGATCCCAAGGAACATGAACTCGCCAAAGGAACTCCGACCGATGAAGAGTTCGTGCACAGAACAAGAAGCCCGTAACCCTGTACGCCGACGCAGCCATCCTACCAAGGGGAAACACCGCCACCCTGGCCATGGCCGATCCTCGTGGCAACGTGGTCAGAAAGGCGTCGGTCTACACGGCCCTCAAAGAACACGTAGAAGAAGCCGGAATTGCTCTGGCTGCCACAGACATGAAAACATCACCATCATCACAGACTCAGAACGGGCGTGCCACAACTTTGCAAGGGTCGAATAGGCGAACAGTTCGCGCAAATTCTCTCCAAGGCGCAGTTTACGAGCATGAAGATCGTCCTGGCACCAGGTCACGCGCGTGTCGAGAGAAACGAAGTGGCCAACACCGCAGCCCGAGTCTTTCATTCAAACCGGGACTGGTCCGCACCTCAACAAGACTCCCTGACCCCAGCATGAAATACAACTAGTACTTGAAGACCACCGGGGTAGCCAGGGTGACTCTTCCAGTGCCACCTTCGAAGTTTACCAAGAAGGAGGAGCACTCTATGGAAGACTGCATATAGGAACCATGAAGACGCCTTTGAAGCTCCATCAATCGTATCCCCAACTCCATCGTTCATCAACTTGTTTCTTTTGCGGGTGGAAAGGGATGACCTGTAGGACTTGATGTGGGTGTGCGAGCACATTAGAGGCTTGGATCCGATTTCGAACCCGACGAGAGACAGCTAGAACGCGGCCCTCCGTTGGAACGGTCCTGGAAGTCAGCACTGGTTAGTTCGGAGAGCGATGATGATGCAAGCAGGGATTGGAGCCCCTGTGTAGGGTCACCAAGCCAGAACTGATTCCTCGATCATGATCGCCCATTTCTTTCTAGTCTTCCTCCGCCTATCTAATTTTTTTCATAAAATGAAAGATGTTTTCAACAACAACTATGCCTATTCTGTATATAAAGAATCTAAAGAGAGTTCTTATCTTCTTTAGAGGTTGGAAAATGCCGTAGCATGTAAGCAGAAGCTTCAGCTCTGTGGTCTTACGGAAATGGTGTTGTCTCTCTACAGAAGATAACGTCGGCAAACGGCTGATCATTGCCTATGCATCGCGCTCCCTCATTGAGACGGAGCAACGCTAGGCTAAAATAGAATAAAAAGCACTCGGGATCACATGGGCCTGTGATCACTTCCACATGTATACATCTTCGGACTGAAGTTTCACATTGAGACAGACCACAAACCGCTGGTTCCCTTCATGACAACAAAGATACTGGACGAGCTGAGCCCCTGACTCCAGCGATTCCGAATGCGACTGCTCTCGTACGAACACATTACAGGACATCATGCCTGGAAAAGCGATGTACAGAGCCGACGTGCTGTCACGACAAGCCATTACCCGGCACAGCCTCTCACACAAGGGAACTCAACACCATAAAATACGAGCTCCTCACGCTGGAACATCTTCCAGCTTCAGAAAGATGCTGGACCGCATCAAGAACGCGATACAGAGAAACACGGTAACGAAGTGGGTAATTAAATTTTAATATTTAAATAATTAATGCACTGGTTCATTATATTTGCACCGACATGTTGTAAAATAGTTGCTGGAGGCGTGCACAAAAAGCCGACAGTTGTCGGACTTGACGAAGTCCAGGTCCACAAAACACGAAACCTACAAAATAATCAGATACATTTAGATTACTATAATTTATGTCCAAATAAAAAGTAAAAGGTATATTCTATAGCGCGTTCTCCGGACATGGCCGAATTAAATGAAGAAGTACACCACTTCTACGAAGTTGCCGGCGAACAAGCCATAATGGTGAGGCCTGTTGTCCTAGGGCGACCGACTTGTCACGCCGGAAGCCCTATTCTTCGAAATCCTGGAGAAGCTTCACACAGGTCACCGGGGTGTGTCTAAATGCCGCAACAGAGCACGAGATTCAGTCTGGTGGTCAGGCATAGACCTCCTCCATCTACAGCTTCGTCCGTAGGTGCCCCGTTCGTCAAGACCGCCGCAAACCCAGTCAACCTCCGCTTTTGATGCCTCTACTGCCACACTACCCATGAAAGTCGAGGGCATGAATCTTTTAGTCCATGAAAGTAAGTAGTAGGAAACATGTACCGGTTTAGCCAGCTTGAAAACAAGCGCCCAGGAGGGCGGGGCCTAACGATCCGACCAATCACAGCGCAGTGGGGCGGGCCTTTCCCTCCCATCCTGGTGACCAATGACAGGCCGTGGGCATCGATGGCCCACAGGGCATAATCCAGTGACCAATCCGGAGCTTAGCGAGCTCCCGCCCTCGAGTCGTTCTCCGGTATAGGTGTGAGGTCACGTGTCGAGCGCGTCCAGAAGCGTGCCAACCACAAACCTCAAACCGCAAACCTCAGACCACAAGCCGGGTGTTGTGGTCATCACCTGATAACAACCCTGTAATGTCACACAAACCGCAAACCTCAGACCACAAGCCAGGGTGTGTTTGGTCATCACCTGATAACAACCCTGTGATGTCACACGCTACGTGTGATATCACACGCTACGTCTTACGTAGCGTGTGACCTCTTTCTTCTTGATGTCTGCCGCTACATCTTACGTGTGATGAGTTCGAGCTACGTCGACAGGTGGCGCTCACGTGATGTATCTTTGGGTTTGTGCTGCATCGAGGGAGGGCGCGCGCAGTGCGTGACGCAACCTAATACCACGTATGTGTTCATTTACAATCTCGCCAGATAAAAATAACAAAACTATTCGATTAAGTGCTGGAAACTGGCATTGACCTCACCTGGGTTGCAGCCCGGCTGCTCCTGCTGCCGGGCCACGGCTATCTTGGTGCGAACTCTGGTCTGGATGTTCGGCGCAACCGTGCTGTTGACGATATCGCCTGAGTTCCGAAAGCTGCAGCAAATGGATGGCGCTCGCTGGCGATGCCGGAACGTCTGTATCGAAGAGGTAAACTGCAGCGCGGTGCGGCTGTGTTTGAAATGCGCGATGCCTTTCAATTAAAAACCGCCGGTGGTGACCCGGAACTCAACCTCCTCAAGACCCGAGTCTGCGCGTCGCTCTATACCTGAGCTACGAGCGCATTAAGCCTGACCGCTTGTTGGGTGATGTGCGTGTGCAACCACGTGATAACAGCCACGTGATGTCGCACTGGGGTTTCGAGCTGCGTGGCGACAGATGGCGCTCACCTGATGTCGCACAGGGTTTGTGCTGCATCCGAAAGGAGGCGCTTTGCGCTCGGTCACATGATGGTCACGTGATTTGAATCGCTGGGCGGTAAATGCCTATGACGCGGGGACTCGACCTCTCCACCTCTGTTACAGCAGCCCGACGCTCTATCCCTGAGCTACTAGCACATTGCTTCCCAGACCGCTTAACTTGTGTTAGTTGTTCGTGTGTGTGTGCAACCACGTGATAACAACCACGTGATGTCGCACCCACTACCTACAGGGTTCAGAGCTGCACGCACGACAGATGGCGCTCACGTGATGTCGCACGGGGTTTGTGCTGCATCCGAAAGGAGGGCGCTGCGCTCCGGTCACGCTGATGGTCGCATGTGATTTGAATCGCTTGCGTGGTAAGTAAGGAGTGTGAGGTATAGGTAGGATAACAACCACGTGATGTCGCCACGAGGCTTCAGGAGAACTGCCGTCTACGACGAGATGGCGCTCAGCTGATGTCGCACAGGGTTCGAGCTGCGTACGACAGATGGCGCTCAACCTGATGTCGCGCGGGGTTCGTTGCTGCCATCCAGCAGGAGCGCGCTGCGCTCCGGCACATGATGATCGCGTTGTCTTGAATCGCTGCGCGGTAAATGCATTTTAATCGCTTCAAAAAGGGCTCCGCCGCAGATCATGCTGGGCCGTGGTTGTTAGTGACGGTGGTCGTCTTCCTATCACGTGATCGCGCGCACCGCATTCACATGTTTGCGGACTCGCAGCCTGGTGGTGCCGCCGCTGTTGCATTTGAAGTTAGCTGGGCCGCTGATAATCAGCGTCCTGAGCAGGATACAATAGCAGCAGCCAGGTCCCGCTACATTCAGGGCTTGGTGAGCTGCAAACCTTTGAAGCTCGCGAATCGTGATTGATGTTGGTCCTGCGTAAAGTTTTAAAGCGACCCTGTTAAAAATTTGGGGCCAACTCGCAAAACCTTTACAGAACGCAGCAAATTTTGGGACTAGGCGTCATCTGGGGACCAAATTGTGAAGTGGTCTTGTCGTAATGATT
>JAZHYW010020141.1:0-86830 GCA_037355805.1 Ixodes ricinus | reverse complement strand
CAACTGAGCAGTTGCATTACTACCCCCAGGGCAGTAGAGCTGCAAAAAGGTAGACGCCTAAATAAGTTGCAGGGACCCCTTTAAATAAGCAGGAACGTTCGGTGAATTTGGCGGACAGCATACAGGTTAAATTTTAACGAGTCTAGACTTACACAACGTTGATATATTTATGCCTTTGCTGTAAGATTAGACCTTTTCAATTTTTACTTCAGGTCAAGTTTTTGAAATTCAGCTGATGCGAAAAAACATCGATACATTCAAATTTCACTGGTTCACGCTGGCGGGGACGCATAACCTAACTTGACACGTGAATCGAAATGAACTGCCCTCAGTGGACTCGCTGACTTGGCGACCGCAATGCACCGCGGTTGCTTCTTTTGCCGCTGGCGGTGACAGCCATCGAGTGCCCGGGTTGCACGTAACGAGTTACAAGTAACTGATCACCCTGTAATAAATTGCATTTTACTCCATACGTTTCAACGTTTCCAATTGAACGTTTCCTGGTAGTAAGTTCGGAGTAATTCAATTTATATAGTTTCTTCTTATAAATTACAAGTTATAAATTATATGATTCCGAACGAGATAAAATATTGAGTTTCCTTACACTTGCACAAAAGAAGGCTCCGCTCGAAACGTCAAAACTGAAGTCATCAGCTGCTGCTCACTATAGTATAGCCACATCAGAGCTACTTTCACGCAAATCATCGTTCTGTCTACCCGTGGTGTGTCACTCGTCTATGTTGCACTAACATTGGGCACGTTTTGATCCCCCCAAAGAAACTCAAATAAGATGCCAAGATAACGGGATGAGATTGTCACGACGCACTCAACGTACGTTTGACTGTCGAGCTGTTGAAGCTACTGGTAGCGACTTAACAAAGTGTGAATGCCAAAAATATGTAATATCTTTAAGCATGCACATGCATATATTTGGTTTCGCAATAAACTGTTTAAAGAAAGTTTCCACGAAACTAATCAGTTACTTTCTAGAATATTTTCAATTACTTTTGCAGTGCTGTAATGAATTACTCCTGATCAGTTACATTTTTCAATAAAGCATCTGTAACTTGCAGTACCAGTTTGCTTTTTCAGTGATGCAAACAAGCCTGCGTGAGACTTGCGCGCTCCGTTTTCTACTCTACCACCCCTCCTCCTGCAAACTGTTCCAGTAACCACGCATGATGGAGAAATCGCCAATAACCCAAAGCATCGCCATCTTGGAAAGCGGAAAGCGAGAGGAACCGTCTGGTAGCTACGTCGTCTCTCTTGACTTTAACGGGAACACGTTAGGACACCTTCTACATTACACGAGCCAACACAAGGTAAAGGTCGACTACATGATTCGTAAGTACGCCAACTTACGAAAGGAAAGGAACGCTGAACTAAGCAAATGGGAGGCTCTGAATTCCGAAGGAATTCCGCACTCCATCCCGTCGAGCAGTCCCGCTGTCCAGGACCGGATCCTCCAATGACACTCTCGAGACGCGCCGCTTTCCCCGGCACAGTTGGGGCTATTTTCCCAGGGACCGAAGATCGCTCCTGATCTTCCGGGTGCGAGGATGAACCAGCTGGCCTCCGGCCACCCAGGTGGCCGCCTCATCCATCAGAGCACGACCACTTCCGTGACTTCGTGCCAGAGCTGCGGACTAGGATCCCTGTGCGCTTCTCCTACCCGCCGATCCCCACCCAGGCAGAGTCCCTTGTACGGTCCGGCGGTCGAGGAGCTGCGCGGCGCATCGGCTGAAGCTTCTCGAGTTGGACAAGACGGGCAGTTTTCGTCGATCATGGACAACGGTCTTTTCGGCGGAAGGTGGACGCCCTTTGCCTCGGGATGGACTTTGTAATGCCGCCCAAGAGGAGGCCGTCGGGGTCTATGGGATCCGAATTTAAAAAGACCATGCGTGCGAGTCTCGACGTGCCTTTCTTAAAGAGCGCTAATGGCCTCGTCTGCAGGCAGCTTTATACCTCTGCACGTTTTTCACGGTAAAAACGAGTGATGGACCGAATCTGCTCGTTGAACTTCAGAGTCAGCAGTTTGGCACTTCACGACCTTTAATGTAAAGTACGGCAAAGATTCGGCAAAATTCAGCAAAAATTCGGCAAACGCAGACCGGGCCATGGATTGCAAATGGACGCCGTGTGGTCGTGCGGTTACCTACCATCGCGCAGTGTAGTACTGTCAGCGGTTACGGAGAGGTGCGCAGTAGGCGACATGGTAATTGTGTGTTTGTCAGCCTTCATGAGTGTGGTTTTCTTCAATATTTTCCTGCCTCAAGAACAAAATATCGACCAGGAATTGACGCAGTCCAATGCGCAAGTGAGAAATGATGCACTACATTCTGTATAACGTTGATTTTTAATCTTTCCCGTGATGTTTGCGAGGCGGGAGCCTGAAGGGGCGTTTTGATGCATTTCGGGTTTGATTTCGTGTTCTCTACCACCAGTGCCATACCTTTAATCAGCAACGCTGTCAGAACTGGTAGCGCAGGCCGCGTCGGTTCTGCGTGTTCAACGCTCACAGACCTTGCGGCTCAAGCTTGAGGTTCCGAAAGCGCTTACTGTGCTCGGCGCACGTGCAATGCCAAGAGCAGCTATCTTTCCGGCCATGCTCACCACCTTTGATAGCCCTGCACACAGCGTGCAGAACTTGCCTTCGCAGCCCTCTAGCGCGACAACGTGAGCCGTTTATATGGAACGGAAGCGTAGAGAGCACTGCATGAGTGTGGCGGCAAGGAAATAACGTGTCAGGAAGATTTGCCCGTGTTATGCGTCCCTCATTTCCGCAATAAGGGTGTCAGTAAGATACATCAAAATTGTGTATGGAATATCGAATGCTTGAGCAGGATCTCATTTCCAATGTTGTACAATAACCTGAGCATTTCAGAAGCATATTTTTCACTTGTACCTGAAGCGAAACAAAATAATGATGCCCTTAGAGTATGGCTACATAAGCATATAATTCAGAAAACTGAGGCAAAAAGAGACATAACAATGACAAGATAAAACAACAAGCAAAAACTGTCGTCGATCAAGGGTGAGGGACTAGAGCATGCCGTCTCCGCCTACGCATATCCTAAAGGAACACCTGCAAATACTGGGACTATGATGTTACAAAACGTAACATAAATGCTGTGTACACAGGAATTATTCATTGCATTGTGCTGCCCATTCAATAAACCACATAAAATGTTTTGCTTCACTTTGAGACTTGTTTCGTGCAAAGACGTAACTGAGTGTGGATGCATCCTGGAGTTAATGGAAATCAAGCATTTTTAATCTGCAACAGCACCATAAGCCTTTTTCTAGCTAGGCTGAAAATGCCTATTCGTGCCGTTGACACTGCCACTACAAAAACCTATACTATTTTAGAAACACCAGGTAGCTTTGGCTCCCCTGCTGCTATTACACACTGACATGCCAGCGACACCAACCTACCAAATTAATCACAACCATGGGATAGTATCAGTTTGCTTTAATTGACTGCTAGTCAACTCTAGAAATATAATCCTTCGCCAGATTTCAGCAATGTTACACGTCCACCGCAACATCTTTGTGGAAGGTTGCAATACCTGACTGAATCTTGTTCATCTGGCCCAGTGGATTGATATAGCGATATATTGGGTCCCATTAATTGAGAACACTAAATATATAGGACTGAGCGCCACGCCGGCACCGGGCCAGCGTCAGGGCGTATATTGCTCAGCGATATTGGCCCAGTTTCATGTTTTTGCACCACGGCCCAGTATTTGGCCAATGTCGGGTAACGATCGTTCTCAAAATGGGCCAGAATCGGCCGATAACATTCCAGATCTGGGCAGAGATGGGCGAATATCGGATGAACATGGCGCGGCCGCTGCGGCGTCAGCTGGAGCTTCGGCCAAGCCAGCGTTACTGGAATCACCACGATCAGTTGAGAAACTGCTATAGAGCTTGCTCTGAAGAATTGGCACCGATCCGTACTCGAGAGCCAAGCCAATAGCGATCGCAACGCCGCCCTTTCTCCGGCACCACGGCCGCTCGAGGAACTGCACGTGACTTCTATTTTGGTTTTAATCGGCCATTTTGGCTCCGAAGCAGACGCGGTGGAAGGGGCTTCAAGGTTGCTCACCCCAGACGCCCAAGCGGACGCGCCGCAAAGTTACTGTCGAAGTTAGGATGCGCCTGGGATCGGGACGCGCTACCTGAAATCATCGCTGGAGACATGGTTGGCACCAAAAACAAAAAGAAATATGGAATTGCTGCCACAAGCCTTGTAAACTAAAGATTTGGCGGCATCGCGCGCCCCATTTGGTACTAATCTCAGTAAACGTTACCACAAAACAAGTTTTTCCGTTTGTTTGTGCGGAAAAGCCCGGATTCAACACGAGTGCCCGGCGCGCCCTCCGGCGCGGCCCGTAGCTCACCGCGGCGGCCGCTTGCGATTGGCCGGCGCGGTTGACCGAATTCAGAATCGTTTTAGAAACGGTCGAAGAATTCCTAAAACCAGGCCGAAATGGCGGTCCGGAACCCATTGTCAATTACCGGAAAACGGCGCTGGATACTGTATGTCGAGCGTTGCGTTAGCCGGCCGTCAAGTGATACCGCTTCGACGATCGTTGCCCCCGATCACGGCAATACTGGCCCGAGCTTTACAATCCAGCAGGCAGCATCGGCAGTATCAGAATGATATTGGCCCAGGCGTTCTGCGATCGTGCAATATGTGGCGCAATACTGTGTGCTGCCTGGGGAGATCTGCTTGGCATCAGAAGCACCAAGCATCTTCAAAGTGAACTCTCAATTAAACGAGAAAGAAAAGTTTAGAAGGGACGGACAAACGCAAACAAGGTTGTGTTTGTCAAAATCTCTTTCTCGTTTTCTTTCATAGCTATAACCATCCCCTGAGCCGACACGCTCATTCTGTCCTTCTCTCGGAAGTGGCTCTTCGTCCTCGTCATCTGATTCCGAGCTGACCAGATCTTGCTCCGGCATTAAAGTGGTTGGGGATGCTGTCCTGTCGATCCAAGCCCTGTTCATCCGAATGAACGCCAGCATGCTAACATTTTTCGTGCTCAGACGGTTCCTCCTCTCAGTTACAATCATGCCTGCTGCACTGAACGCCTGCTCAGAGTAAACACTTGTTGGGGGGCATGCCAGGTGCTTGACTGCAATTACGAAAAGAGAAGGCCACTGATTTTTCTTTGTTGCCCAATATTGTACTGGGTCACTCTGCACTCCATAGCTGTCAGCTTCTCTGTCCTGGGCATATGCGTCCAGCTCAACCTTTGCAGCTAAGGATGCCTGGGGTGTTGCACGCCCTGGTCGCACTTGTGACTGGGTCAGTCCCATCTCGTCCGAGCTGGAAAACCACAGGCTGAATTCTCCAGCTGGAGGTGGGGTCACTGCTTGAACCGATGTACTGTTGCGCTGACATTTGCGACGAGGTTTCTGTTGTGATGCAGTCATCTTGAGCATCCATGGTCTCCTCAATCTGACGAATAAGGTGCTCCTGAGTCCTTTTCAGTTTTGAAGCCGCCTGGTCTTCAGTGTAGTTGCCAAATGTGTTCCTGAACCTCGGATCCAAGAAGCTTGCAGCCCAGTACACAATGTCTTCCTTGATGCTGTTCAGATGCCTGTTGCTGTGCAATGCAGTTAGCAGGCTGGCAGCAAGCTGTGCAGTACCCGCTGCCCCTTCTCGGCTAGCCATTCGTTCAAGGCTCCTTTCAATGAACTTGAGCAAAGGCAGCACTTGACTTAATGTGGCATCATCCATGCACACCAGGCGGGTCGCCTCCTCAAATGGGCGCAGCACGATTATTAGGGTCTTCAAAAGCGTCCACTGTTCTGGAGTGAGGTGGTGCTTGCTGCTGTCTTCAAAGAACTCTGTCACCGCACGTCGCTGCTCACACAGTCGTTCTACCATGTACAAGGTGCTGTTCCAGCGAGTTGGCACGTCTTGCAGCAGCTGGTGCTGGGGCAAGTTTTGCCGGCGCTGCACCTCTGCGAGCTTTGACATTTTTGTAGCCGAATGGTGAAAATGTCCACAGATGGCCCGGGAAGTCTTCAAAGCATCTTCCACAGCCGGTCCAGCCTTCGATAAGCCTCCTTTCACAACGAGGTTGAGACAGTGCGCCATGCACGGAATGCGCTTCATGTTGACATCTCTTAATGCTCTGACAACATTCTGAGCGTTGTCCGTGGTCACGTAACCTGGTTCTAAGTCCAGAGGTGGCAGCCAGCGTTTCACGACGGAGTCCAACTTTTCGGCTATATTCTCAGCCGTGTGCGTTTGACCGAAACTTGCCATGTCCATGACAGCCTTCCGTCTGGACAGGCATCCCTGCTGATCCTGGATCATCCAGTGAGCTGTGACAGACATGTAGTCCGTCACTTGCCGGCTTGACCAGATGTCGGTGGTCAGATGCACTGCTCCCCCAACGCTGAGTTTCAGCTCTTTCTTGAGGGCCTCACGAATTGCTGCTTCGAGAGCAGGAACAACTGATGAAGCAAAGTGTTTCCTTCCAGGAATCTTCCATTTGGGCACACAGTAGTGCATGAACCTGAGGAATGCTGGGTCTTCCACCATAGAGAACGGCTTCATGCTGACAGCCAGAAATTCTGCCAGCTTTTGACAGTGCAGCAGTGCCTGCGCATCGGTGGGCTCCCAGACCTTCTTCCGGTCCAGTGCTTCCTGCAGTGTCGGTTGCACTTTCTTCTGGCTTTTTGACTCGGGTGCACTCTGCTGAATTACAGAACTCGTTTCCTTGGCTGCTGCTTCCCTGGGAGATGCAACTAGATGTGCGTGGTTACGCTTCATATGGTTGTGCAGTGCTGTGGTCCCCGTCGTGCGAGTGTCGCCTCCCGGTTTCCCAACACGTACCTTCCTTCGGCAGTAACAACAGGTAGCTGCCAGCTTATCTTTGGTGCACCTTTCAAAATGATCCCATATGGTAGAAACCTTCTTTTGTTGTTTAGAAGTTTGAAGCGGAGGTCCTGTCGCATTCTTTTCATGGCTGGGTTGAAGGTTCCCTCTAGACGCAGCGGTGGGAACAGTGCACGAACTTGCAGGAGCATCGCTTATAAGCGGAACATTGCTTGTACTGGTAGAGGTGGTTGTGCTGGCAGATGATTTGTCACTTGTAGCTGCAGCACTCTTTTGAATCACGTAGCAACCTTGCCTTTCTAGTTCTTGAGCTGGAAAAACAAAACATTTACTCTCAGTTGCATGCTCCATGTAGTTCTGAGTGTTTGAACGTTTCCTCAAAACCCAATTAAATTTAATAAAACTTAATTTGTTTAATTGATTGACTGATTGCATTATTAAAAAAATTCTTCTGTAAGTCTTCCTTAACCAGCACACCTGAACTGATACTTTTCTTCACTATGGATCACATAGCTATTGGCCCAACAGTGATGTTGGCATAATAAATTACAAAGATCCCGATTCAACCTCAGCTTGTCCATATATGGTGCCACTATAATCAGAAAGTGCACCTACAGGCACAGAAAACTTGACCAATTATCCAATTTGACTTAGTGGGATGGAACTGTGTCAAATATTGGGGTTTTAATTGTTTGCTTTTAGAATTTTCTTTTTCTGGTGATGCTATGACAAATAAAATACATATTTGAGAAACAACGATGCCGTGCTACATTGATTGCCATTTTTTGCAGGCGGTTGTAGGTTGCTAAGTTGCTTAGTTATGATTATGACATATTTTACCTTGAAGGAAGGAGAAGCTGAGCCCTTCCAACTCCTCCAGATTAATGAGATACACTGGAGCTTGAGCCTCGTCCATGGGAGCAGTTGGCTCGGGAGCTGTCTCTTGGAGTGATCCATGCCTCACACCATGTGGAGTTTCACTTGTAATGCAAAAATAGACGAGATATTAATCGCAAAGTATTGTTTTGACTTCAGCTGTCAATGTGTTAATGAGTGGATGTAAAACAGAAACAAATATCCTACCGATAATTTTGCATGCACATACACAAACAAAACATCTAAGGCGCAATATGATTGGGTCTGCAGTCCTGTTTGTAAATCGCTGGGTGCTGACCCAGATAAGGATATAAACATTGTGTGAAAATCTGATCGCCATATGCAGGGAGGTTACTGTGTTTCTCTTGTTTCCTTGGCTATGAATGGACCTCACGAAGACAGTGGAAGCTTTCAGTACAATTATGAAAATATTAGCTCACCAAATTAAAATACTAAAAATAAACTATATTTTCCTTATACTTTGCATTTAAACATAAACAATATTTTATGCCACTGTGACGCTTATTTCGGGCTAATGAATTAAATAATATGTAAGCCAATTTAGTTTTCTTTGTATTCCACCCGCTTTTTCAGTCGTATTAAACGCCAGAATGGCCCAAGACAATTTTTTTAATATTTTCGAACAAAATGCGGCAATTTTTACATTGAACCAAACTTTGTTTTTCTTTTGACTCCAAAGGTTTCATGCCATCATACCTCCAAATAATGATTCCACCACGTTCAGACAACTCTCTGATAAAGCATTCCGTCATGCGTTGTGAGGCTGATTTGTACGGTCACTTCAATAGCCAGCGAAACATCGTGGGCACTCGAACATGCCATGTTAGGAGATTTTGACATTTTCATTGGCACATAAACTGACACCCCAGGATAGTGCAACACTGTTGTGTGATGCTACGAGGTAATTGCAACATTGTCTGACAAGTAGTCTGAAGCAGTTACGATTGAAAACGAGCGTGTTGGTTAATAGATATAAACTTGAAAGTATAAACACAGGACGAGGATGAGGACAGGACATCTTTCACGATGAAAGATGTCCTGTTCCGTCCCGTCCTCGCTGTTTTATACCTTCAAGTTATATATAAGTCTGAAGCACTCCTCGCAATTATAGTAATCCTGTTTTCGGCCCACAAGTTGTATGTATATATATATATATATATATATATATATATTGCTTTTTAATTAGCGTTATTTCGCGGTTTTCATTTATCCGCCTAAAACTAAACGCAACTAACGTGCTCGACGTTCCACATCCGACCATTCCGAAACTCTTCCAATCTCCCCAAACGACCGCGTGTTCTTAGATCAGAAACCAGTATTTTAAAAGTTAAAAACGAGACGTCGCGAATATGGAACGTACACTTTCATGCAAAGCTGGCGTCAAGTGACTCAAATCGAAAAACATGCAAACTTACAATAATATTAGCTCTTCTGGTGGAGGCTCAGCTGGCTCAGCAGTCGGTTCATTCATTTTCGCGTGGCGTGCGAAACAGCGACTCGCAGAGAAAGTAACAATGCGCAGACGTAACGTTGGAATAGACACTTGCAGACTTGCCTTGCGCTGATGAGGCGTCAAAACCGAAACTCGCTATCGTGGCTGAGGCCGCTACTACGGCTACCCAACATCGTTGTCACACCGCTTCTGCAAGAAGTGCTGTAAAATTGCCAGTAAGCACACAAAAAGAACACCGATACAATTATCTTGTAGAATATCACCTTATTTACTAATAACTGTGTCAATATGCATTATACGTTGCATTTAAGTTTAAGAAAAAAAAACTAAAATAGTTTTCGCCAGAAAAAACGAAATACCACTTTTAAGTCTGGCAACAATGTATTTTTGCCGAATCTTTGCCGAATCTTTAGAAAAGTTCGGCAGAAGTTCGGCTTTGCCGAATCCCAAGATTCGGCACCGAATTTTCGATTCGGCAAAAGTTCGGCCCATCACTAGTAAAAACACAAACCTGACCTTCCGCTGCGCAGTATATCTCTGAGAACGGATGTTGGCAGAAGAGGTTGGCCACTGTTTTGCAGAAGCATCTTTCCACCCTGACTCCCTCAAACCTTTCCGCTTGACCAACTCCTCAGATCTGATAACCTATCTTTGTCTCTCTTCGTGTATCCTCCGCCCCGCTTGGCATGTTCTCCTTGGACATAGAAGACATGTTCTATAACATTGACATCGGCTTTCTCGTGGAGTCCGTTATCAACGCCATACACGAAAATTACCCGTGCGGGTTCGAGAACAAGCGGCCACGTGATCTGGAGTCGATGACATGCCGCCAATGGTGATCATAGCTACGCGCCGGGGTTGGAAGGCAAAGGACACGCGCTGAGTTCCATACATTATTATGGTTCAGCTAATGTCGTCATTACAGTGATTGGTCACGGAAGAAAAAGCGTCCCGGATGCTTCTCAAGCTATCGATTGTCACGAGCCCAAATCGAGCTGTCCACGCAACGCTGGGGTCCAATCTATGAGCCGCATTCAAATATCGTAGCTGGAGGATACAGCGATCTCCCAGTTACGTCATCAAGTTTCGCGAAGGAGAGATTGAATGAAAACGCTCGCTTTCGTGCTTGAAATTACACCTCAACAAAGGAGTTTCTTTGCAAGTGATGTTGCGTTCGAGTATCCTTGAGTTACACTAGTGCCAGCAAGCTCGTGTAAAGTGAAAAACATTCCAATTGAATATTGTTTCACCGCCCGTTTAAGCTGAGACTAGAAGCTCTGCCTTCAGCGCGAGACTTTCTGCACATGCTATACTTTGTTTCAGCACATCCAGTCGCAGCCGATACCACAAGCGCGAGCATATGGCCCTAAACAGGGCTTGAACTGCAGAGCAGCGCGCCTGCTTGAGCAGAGACGCTGAAAGCCCGGAGCTCGCGCTTGTAGCATTGGCTGCGTCTGTACTTCAGGTGAGACGCAGTATAACACAACTGTGAACGCGCAGGCACGCGCAACTCAAAGCACTGCGGAAGCCAGTGACCTTGCGCTAAAGGCGGAGCTTCTAGTCTCAGCTTAAAGGGACCATGAAATTATTTTTAACTTCTTCCTGCTTAGCTTTCCTCCCCAACTCAATCGCGAAATGAGAAATCACGTGGTCGTAAAGTGCTCGGGCACCGGTACGATGACCCCAAGCTTCCGCCATCTGTTTTAAGTACACCAGAGAGCTTGTCATTCTCAAGCGCTGATAAGTACCGTCATGGCACTCATTGGCCTCGAACGCCACTTCAAATATTCGCCGACGGATTGATTGTTGACGAAGCGCGTAGGTCCGTGTGAAGCAAAGTTTGTGTCCAATGCGGCTCCCTTGCTCGGCCCGGAGAACTACCGTTTCCGGTAGAAAGGAATATTTTACGTCACGGCCACGCGATTTCACATGTTGGTGGCCGAGTCCGGTCGAGTCGAGAAGGAAATCAGACGTGAGTTTTCACATTGGTTTTGTGTACGACTGAAGGCAATAAAACGAAGCTCAGCGCTACAGAACCTAGGGATCCTGGGTTCCATCCAGACTTGGGGAGTAATCCGTTACAAGTAACGGATTACTTGTAATCCGTTACTTTTTTCAAGTAATTTTGTAATTGCCGCGTTACTTTTCTTCGTAAGTAATTTGAAATGTAATTTTGTTACAAAACATTGGTAGCGGATTGCTTTAATTACTCGTTACTTTAAAAGAAACATGAACATAATACCAGTAACTGGAGCAATTCGAGCAGAACATTCAGCAGCATAAAGAGATCAAGTTCAACAAAATAGAAAACACTCAGGAAGGGGAGAACAGCCGAAAAGAAAACACGATTTTTTGTATGACCGGCCACTAAAACCACTAGAAAAACAGGAATATTGCATGTACAAATATACGAAAGACAAAGTTCAAGTGAGACAACGCCAAGTAGGCTTTCCGTCGCCTTCTATCGTCGTTTTCTCTACTTCTCCCAAGCCGGCGAAAGCTCTTCGTGTTTATTTGTTTTTTGTATTTTACACCGTTTCACCTTTTCGAACTTCTTCATGGCGCTTTGTCAGAATGACTTTCGATGACTGGCTACTCGCGACCCGGGATGGAGTCTGACGTCACTTCTGGTCGAGACCGACGTTCATTGGCGCCATAGTTTGTGAATATCATCTCTTCGTGGCTAACGTCTGTTGGAGAATGGCGAGAAGTACAATATTGTTTGTTTTAATTCCAAGGGCTGCAATCGGGCCAGTTTTGGCAGTGAGCAAAAAATGTTTCAATGACAAGACGACAACTAGAAACACATATTTAAAACACCAATTAGTGGACTAAATAGCTTATAAATTAAAGTGTAATTAATTAATAAAAATATTCTTAGGCAAACATAGATTAATGCATTAAAAAAGGACACAAAGATGTCTTCTCATGTGGGCTAGTACGAATAGGTAAATCGAGTGGTCGAAGGAAACGATAGTTCGGGGCAGGCTTGCTGTGAGGCCAGATTCCAGAATCTCGAAAGAACGCGCTGAAACAATAGAAAGAAAATGCCTGGTCTAATATTCGTAGCAATAAAACGACGAAGAATGACGTTTGAAAAACACACAAAGATGTGTCTTCTCATGTTGGTTTGTACGGATAGATAAAGCAAGCGGATAGAGGAAACAATAGGTAGTGCAGGCTTGCTCTGAGACCAGATGTGAGAATCTCGAAAGAACAGGCGGGGTCAATACAGAACAAACATGGCTCGCCCAATATTCGTAGAAATAGAACAATAAAGAATGCATTTGAAAAACACGACAGGATGTCTTTTCATGTTTGTTTGTACGAATAGGCAGCGCAAGGGGTTAAAGGAAACAATAGCTAGGCGCAGGTTTGCTCTGAGACCGGATGTGAAAGTCTCGAGGGAACGGGCAGGAACAATAAAGAATGCGTTTGAAAACACGCAAAGATTTTCTAGCATGTTATTTAAAGAGAACAACAACAACAAAGATGAATACATAAAAAAACACGCAAATATGTATTTTCGTATGGGCTTGTATGAATAGGTAAAGCGAGAGGTCGAAGAAAAAAAGTAGATTCAGCCTTGCAGTGAGAGCAGATTTGAGAATCTCCAAAGAACACGTCAAGACAATAGTGCAACAGAGCAGAATTTTTCCTTGGGGAAAGGGAGGGGTTGCCGAGAAAAATGCTATCACATTTAATAAATGGAACTTTTTTGACCAGAATTGGCAAACGAAGTACTCAAATGAGCAAACAATCTAAAAAAAACAAGGCAGACTAACCAAGAAACAGCAAACAAGACGGATAATCGGGATACATCAGCGTCTTACGAGAGCTAGAAAGCCGGGGTCGCAGTGTTTATGAATCATTCAAAAGACAGTCTGCATACAAATTCGAACGCGAGTCACCGCGAGATCCGTGCTTCGAATGCCGTGGCACTGAGTGCAAGGAGGAAACTTGGCAGGCGGCATTCAAACCACGGATACTGCGCGTGACTCGTGTTTGAAGACTTTCTTTCGTATGATGTAAAAGCACTGTTGCCCCGGCTTCAAGGAAACGAGGATGGATGTTTGAGTCCTGGCCATGAAGACACAATGCCGGACACTTGCAATGTAAATATCCGAACAAAAACGTTGTGGACGGCCTTGATAATTCATACCATAAGTCAGCCGTTTGTACAATAACCTATACACCAATTCAGTTTGCTCACTTAGCAGAAAAATTGTTGTCACATGACCTGACGTCACTTGACGTATACAGCAATTCAGTATACCGGCAGCGGAAAAAAACACCTTTGTTTGAGGATCTTTTTGTGAGAAACTCTATGGCAGCGAAAGGCGCCTTTGGGAAGTCGAGCGGAAAACCTTCATTGTACGAATTTTGATGTGAAGCATGAGTTCCAATCGGCACAAAAGCGATTTTTTCACGAGCTCAATTTAAGTCATCGTAGCTTGTCGGAGCTAGCAAGAGGATTTGGTTGCTCGAAAGAATGTTTACGTTTGCTCGTGCCACGCCTACGCCGCTTCATACCGAAAAGCTCGAAAAATGACGGAATGTCAAAAATGTATTTGAGATAATGTGTACAAGATACTTGGAATTGTAATTAAAATAGAGTATTCAATACTCTCGATCAAAGGTATTTTCAAAATAATAAGATACTTGAAAAAGTATTTGAAATACAGTATCTTGAGTAGAGTATTTGAGATAGGCACAAGTCTAGCTTGGAGTAACTATCCGTGCGTTCCTCGGATTGACATATCATTCTTTGCAAAGAGTTACCATACCTTTCCGAAGAGAATTGCCGAGGCTGTCTATGATTCTGACGGTATGTGCAATCGAGCATTGCCATGAACAGTAAAGATAATCCATAATTCCAGGCCATGATATGTCTGAAAAGACGGTGAGAGTGCAGGCGAGCTGGTGGTAGCTAATCATGTTGTATTACACCTGAGACTGCGGTGGATGAATTCGGAAGAACTTTCAGTAGAAGTTCTCTGTGTCTGTTCCTTCTACTGAAAGTTCTTCCGATTTCATCCACCGCAGTCTCAGGTGTAATACAACATGACATGATATGTCTGGCAGTCTCAACGCTGCGGCAAGTGTTCAGGGGAAATTCTGCGACTATGCCGTGGGACGTGTGGTCTTTGGAGTTGCGCGTACCCGCCTTTTATTATTCTTTGTTTCTGATGCAATGTTTGGCACCCGGTAACCTTTAGGGGATCCTCATTTTTACAAAGCACACGTTATTCACGCGGCACTTGTGTGATGTCCACCGTTGCACAAACCCACTGCACCGTTTCCACGGTGATGTCGCTGATCGGCTCTGGATTGAGGAGGGTGAGTTCTTGGCTTGTGGGTTTTGGGGAATGTTTACCGATTAGCACTCTTTACTTTTCGTGGGAACTGAAACCTTCAAAACGTTAGAATGGGAAGTGCCCTCCAGGCCCCTGGAGGGCACTTGCCTTACAGTCCTTTGGAACATGAAAATAGTTTTCTTTGAAACTTATTGGTTGCTTAGTCGTTCCACGGGCCAGTTCTGAAATAAACTTTGTCTGTACATATTTATGTGGTTGGAAGACATCAGTTTTAGTTATAAAGTTAGACAGGATGGTGATCATAAAATGGTTTAGTTCAAATATGCAATGTTCCAGCCCTGGTGAGTTGTATCGAAAATAAAAGTGTTGAAATTGCACAAAAATGCGGCTCCCTGCTGGATGGTTCCCAAGACGTCGGAAAAGTGGGTAACTGCAAACACCTGGTTGTTACAAGAACATCAGCTCGCTTTAAAAAAAAAGTGAGAAACATAAACCCTACTCAAAATCCAGGTATAACTTTTCGCTATCCGGATTATGGAACCAGAGATCTATCTGGATTCTATGTGGATTCTATCTAGGTTTTTAGGTTTTCGAGAAAATATTCCTTTGTCTGCCATCTGGATTTCGGCTTTCCAGAAACAAAGCTCCGGTTTCATAATCCGGATAGTGAAAAGTTATACTGGAGTTTTATAGTAGGGGGGCACACCAATCAACGGAGAATATAAATTGCAGGAAACCATGCCAGCCAGGCAGGGGCCATGATCGCTTCGAGCGCATTGGTGAATAAATAAACGCACTGAGATACGCGAAATATATTTCCTTCGCTGCTTGCTTACTAGCAAGTGTACTTGCCCGCCATATAAATTAGTGTTGAGGAAAAAGCTGAGACCACGAGATCAATCACATAGATTAGAGCCATAACTGTGTGAGACAGAGGATTGAAAGAAATGCTCTACCGTCAATGTAGACATTTGAAGGCAATGTCTTGCGAGATCACGAGGAATTGAGCGTAGAGCAGGAGTTACACACACAAAAAGGCCTATGCGGCGCAACCGAGACCCAAACCATTTTGCATGCGAATAGCATTAAAGGTGAGCTCTACCGTGAATTTAGACGTTTAGACTATTTAAATGTCTTGCAAAATCATGAAAAATTTGATGCTAGAGGAACAGTTGTATTTTCAAAATATATATATGCAGCAATACCGAAACCGATCTGGAACCTGACAGGTCGCGGCCACATTTGCACGCGGACAGCTCGATTCTATTTCATACGGCGACAGGACACCGCTTGTCTGCAGTCCGAGGGTTGTTTCAAGCAACCGCACAGCAAAAGTCCCCTTAAATCCACGAAGATCTAGTCTGACAGAGCAACAAGGTTAAACGAATACAAAACGAAAAGTTACGGTACAGAAGTCGGAAGCACCCCAACGCGGCTCTTTACCTGATGTTACGTCACAGTTTCCGCGGTTGCCAGTGTTGCCAACAAAAATGCCATTTTTTGAGAACGCGTTTTGGGAAGAGTTTAAAATCTAATTTCTCGTGTGGAGAAGGATGAGCAATTCGGACATTGCGCGGAGGGTGTTCCTAAACACAGTTAAAACAAGATTTAATTGTTTTCGTGAATAATAAAATTGACCGGGCAATCCCTCAAGAAGGCCAAACTTTCTCAGTATAAGCAGCTCTGCGTCCAGTGAATCCGTAGCGCCATCTCTCGATAAGGTAAAGAAACACGACCGTCGTTCGGTGTCTCCCTGACAGCTGCCGCTCCGCCGTTGAAAAAATCTGTTATTTTCTTATTCTCTTTGTACTCGGAGTTCCGACCTGAAATTTTAACACAACAATGTGACCAGTTAAAGTCATTTTAGAAAAAAAGTTGCTACTATAGATCCTTCAAGTTTTTTTTTTATTTTTGCAAACCATTTTAGCGCGCAGTTTTTTTGTTACACTTTTAGTTTTTGTTTTGCTTCTAGCGGCTGACTCTCAGCTTCCCGTTTTGTAGCAGATGCCACTCATGCGTTCTAGTGTTGGTGCAAAAACTAATATTTTGGTCGGAATGCAATGTGTGCAGGAGTAAAAAACATGAAGTGATCATTTCATAGAAACGAGTGATCGTAATACCCGGCGACTATTGCTTAGGTTTGTGAGCGTCGGTCCATTTGGAATATGCACTGCAGAAAAGATTGCTGTTGTGTGGTGGCAAGGGCTCACTGCTGCTTAGTGTTCATGAGATGTGACAGATCGTGATGTGTGTTCCATGTGTCATAAACTGTTACAAAATAGCTAACCAGTATGGTGATAAGGTTCTCAAAAGAGGAAACCAAGAAAAGTATGAAACAGACTGAGAACAAATCTCAACTCGCAGCAGCATTTACCTCAATTGCACTTCTTTGCCACTTCAATGCTTGTGGCAGGCAAAGGGGAACCCAAATAAGGAAAAAAGAAGAATAGGAACAGGGCATAAAACCTAGAAAGAAAGGGTAAAAAAAAATAGAGAAAAAAAGTTGTTTTCGTTTGTGTTACATTTTACTCATTTATTATTTTTTTTTCAAAGCAAATTTTATCAACTGTGCAAGTGTATATTCACCTGTGAGCTTGTATTTTTGCTTATTTGTACATTGTGTATTCTAACCATGTCATCTTATACGCAAATGTACTACCCCCCCCCCCTGCTATAATGCCTCTTGCGCTGCGGGGTAAGCTGAAATAAATAAATAAATAAACATGCTTTTAACTAATTTAATTGGGGTGTTAACTTTGCGGCCTGCCCTAATAACTATGAAGAACAAAAACTGGAAGAATGCAATTTTGTATTCAACCATGTGGGTCTGTTGGTCTCATGAGTTTCTATTTTATCACATCAGGAAGAAGTCTCAAAACCTTCATCTGTGGCAAGTGATGCAGACACCGACGCTTCAGACGAGATGGGAGATAGCAAAGTAAGCATTGTTGATTGGTTGTAAAGGTTCTTTTTTGGATGCCTAGAAAATTTATTGAAACAACCTTATAAGGGCTCATCTGCCAGAATAATTTAGGACTTCAATTCGACATTTTTTTGTTGGTCGATAACCAACATCTCACGGCTGCCCATCTTGTTATTTTCTCAGTCATGTGCAATGACGACTTATAATTTAGAATGTTCGAGAACCGATAAGCTTGCCAAATGCCAAGGAAACCTTCGTTTACACAAAGTCCAAAAACATGTCTCATAACCACAGAAGCACCAAAAATACTCCTGTTTAAAATATACTTGATACCAGATTTCTCTGTGTTGTTCATCTGGTTTCGGTTCAACGTTTTGTACCCACTAGTTGTGGAACAGCACAGGGTGGTATGCAGACTACAATACAGACGGTAACAAACGTTTCGATACCATGGGAGGGGCAGCAGAAATACATTGCTGTGGCACCCCACTGTGGCAACTGCTGCCGACACCCCTGCTGACACGTTTCTTTTGCATGTTCTGGCCCGACACTGGTAATTTTATGACATGTTCATTCACTCACTACGGGGCGACGCGCTGCTAGCTAAGGCAGTCTCGTTGCTGTATCCTTCACTGTTAGGGCATTTAAAACCGATAAATGCAGGTGTTATTTTTTTACGTGCATCAAGTTTTACTTAAAGCTCGTCAAGCTTTGAGTAGAGATAACGAAAAATGCACACGATTTCTTGATATGTCACCTAATCGCGTGTCAGCATGTTTTTAGTGAGCACCTACGCTGCAGAGCACGCTGCTGAACAAAAAGCACATGTCGGCGGATGGCGATGCATTGAGAAGTAACGCATCAATCCAAGGAGTCAAACGAATGCGCCAGAACAGGACATTGTCCGGCCAAAGCATGCAAAAGGAATGAGCCCCCCTTCCCCTTCTTCCTTCCTCTCTTTAAACTCAAATCCTAAATATGTGCGTCTTGAGAAAGTTTGCATCAAGATATAATCGCAAGTCACCGATACACGTGTGCTTCATTAGCAGCAAGAAATACTTCTGAATATCCTTGAATAGGCAAAATCAGTATTCACACTGATCTGTAAACCTACAATATTATTTACTCAGAAATTGCAACGATGTCAGCTTGAACATGAGGCAAACACATAGAGAGCGAATGAACATACACACCGCTGATGTGTATGTTCCCTCTATGTGTTTCTCATGTTCAAGCTGATTTCTTTGTAATAACATATGTACCGTGTTAGCTCAACTTAAGCCTGTTACTAAGACATGATTGATTAGCGAATGTAATCAGCCTACCCTGTTAGTATAACCCATACACTTAATACCATCTGAATGGGCATTCATGCATATTATACTTTTCCTGGACTGTAGCTTGCAGCAACCAAAATGCAGATGCTTGGTGTATCACACATTGAAAATCACCAGGAAATAAATGCCACAGAGATTCACTTTTAATTAATCATGGTATCTCATGTTGGCATATAGGTGCACTTTGTAGAAATTCGATGCAAACAGAAATGTTTTGTCTTGGAGGTGTGTGGATAATTGTTTTAATAATTTTTAGGACCCACATCGTGATGGAGATCCAATTAACTATCTACCATTTGCTGACGAGAGGACTGAGATTGCGGCCCTGCTGATGGCCTGCGTGACGCGCCTCAAAATTAGCGACCAAGGTATAGCAGATTTGCTGGATATGCAAAATGTACTAATGCAGCCCCCAGGAAGGGCACCACGATCAAAGTACCTACTTTTAAGGGCTTTAAGGGCTGATGTGCCTAGTGCACAGAAGCACTTCTACTGTCTCGCTTGTTTTGTGTACTTGGGACAAGCGAGCTGTGACAGTCAGGCTCGCTGATAAAACTGTGAGAGCGATATTGATCTGGTTTCCTGCCCTTTTTTCTCGTGATGCCTCTAAGTAAGCAGATTGAGCGCATTTTGCACAACAAAACTTCAAGTGGCTTCCACAAAACACCAGAGGGGGCACAGTTAGGGACGTGATAGATGGCATATGAACATGCAAGAATGTCATCCGATTTTTCAAGTGACGATATTTCTCTGTTGAGGAACACAGATGGGATCAGGGTATTTTAAAAGTCTAGTTTCGACATTTGGCCTGTACAGTGCGAGATCCTGCAGTTGAACCCTGCGGTGCGTAAGCGTAACATGCTAATGCCTGCGCTCTGGTATGGATTTTCTAAACCAGGGGGTCTCAAACACGGCGGCTCGTGACTCGGTGGGACGTGGCCGCAGGCAACCGGCTATGAGTCCAGTCCAAATGTCTCGAGCGCTAAAGTAAGCGTCCACCATCGTGATCTTGCCGATTCATTTCGCTCGAAAAGCAGCCATGGTCTTTTAACATTACTCACATTGTTTATACCTATTTGTCTTCATTTGCCGCTGTTTTTGCTTTATATTTGGCTTTCCAGCTTTTTTGTAACTATGGGTCCGTATAGGCTGCAAGCGCAAACTATTCGCTGAAGGATGCATTCGGCAAACCTCAATCGGCAGGGTAACGGCAAAGATATTTCTGAGCTCGAATTCTCGCCTTAGAAAAATATACTTTAAAAGACAAGTATTTGTTGAACTGTTGGCCAAATCGTCAGGAGAAACAACAACTGTCACATTAACGGTGTTTTAAAGACATGTTAGTAGTCAATTCCTGGGTGAGATTGAGCAACGGGAACGACTGTATGCTGTTCTATTAAAAATCCAGCACGTTGGCAGACGGTGTCATTTTATTCTTATCTATCGTCAATGCCCAAAGTAGCCTTATAGGCGTATCAAATCTAATCTAAAGATGTCACCTGAACTTTGAGTTTAATAAAGCATATACGAGGTCACCCCCCCCCCGTCCTGTTGGACATCGTCATTTCAGGTTGGATATCAGCACCCCACACTCAAATAGGTTGGGAACCGCTATTCTAAACCTAATAACAACCACCTGCGACGAAGCGATTGGTCGTCGAAATATTTCTTTAATGTCGGCTCCGTTGGGGGCGTGGCGACATTCTTTCTTTTTCAGCTCGATCTTCTTCTTCCTTCCTTTTTCTCCCAGCGTTCACGCAGCACCGTCACATGCCGCCGCCTCAAGAGGCGTCGACCCGACTGGCGCGAAGCTGCAATCCAGCAGAACACTTAAAAGCTGCACACAAAACACGCGATGGTTTCAATTACGCACAATATAAACAGTGTACATTACCGCAAACACAATCGTCCCACGCGGTAATTGCGTCCTGTACCATTATAATACAGTGTTCTATTGAACAGTTTTAGGAGAGAAAATTCCTGTAGGCTCTATAGATACGGTTTTATTTTCTACGTGCACGATGTCACCCTGAACCATCACCGAACTCTATCTCGTAATTCACGGGCGATGCTTCATACAACTCGATGAGGCCCAGTGTACATTGTCCCGTTTTTAAGCCCCACTGGCGGGGTCCTCCAACAGCACCAACTGGTCTCGTCTGGCCGTTATGTCAGTTCGGTGTTGTCAAATGGTCTGCTGGCATTCTCCTGTTCAACTTGATGTATCGTGCAGCCAATCCTACGCCTTCGTTAAGCTATCCGCTGGCACCACGCATTCGGAGCTTGCTTGCAGTTCTTGCAGCTCTTTCTATTTATAAGTCATCAAAGGGAAAAACAGGTCGCGTCCATACAGAAGGGAAAAAGGAAGTACGAACTGTGTCCTGATATCCTGTGTTATAGCGAAGACACTATATGGGGCAGAAACATCAAGCCCACTTCTCTCCAGATGAGGTGGTGATTCGCATCATCTGTTTCAGCGTCTTATTGGCTCGTTCGACGAGGCCGTTGGCAACTGGGTGATAAGCTGTAGTCGTTGCTGCATGACGTATACGCGGTACCGGAGGCATTGGAAGTTAGTCTGGCAGTCACGTACGTATTGCCCCTGTCGTAACTAGTACTGGGGCATCCGTGCCGGATAATTCTCACTTCGATGAACTTCTGCACCGTGGAAGCCTCAATCGTACAGGCAACTGCTTGCCTCAACAAATACAGTTAGGTAGTCTAGCCTTCACCAATACGGCTTTTAGCCTTCGGCCAAACCTGGAAGGGCCCAATTATATCGGAGTCAACTGTATGAAATGGCACATCGACTTCAATTTGCTGCAGCAGTCCGTAAGGGCACGTCAGCAGTCATCTTCATCCGTTGACAAAGGTCGCTTTTGCGAACCGTTGGACATCCAGATACAGTCAGAGGCCAATGCTACTGTAGGTTTTAACCATGTGCGACGGTTTATGTGTGCTCCCGAATCGACTTCCATGAAATTCATTGGTGCTGCTCTTCGTCAACCGTAACATAAGACAAATCGTTCATGCGATTGGTCTCATCCGCCTGGCCTGTGCACATCATGAAAAAGCTCGTGTTTGCTCTCTTCTGCTGTTTATTTGTATGAGCACTGCGTGTCTTTATGATTTTTGTACAGAACAGGTCCTCCTTCTGCTCAGAAGCTATGTGCCGACAAAACAAACACATCACATGTCCGTCTCCCAGTCTCTCCCCGACCATTGGTATAAAGAAGGGGTTTGGTAGAAGCGGCAGAATACGGACCAGACAATCAGGGGCAAGTGGCTTATGCACCGAACTTGTACACCCAGCTAAAGTCGAATTCTTGCAGCAGGAGACACCTAGGCGCGTTGGAACACTGCGCAACGAAGAACCCAGCAAAGCACGTGGTGATCTATAACAACATGAAACACTCTGCCGGTAGGTAGGGGCAGCAATGCAGGGCCACTTAACTGCAAGAGGTCTCAAGTTCAGTACGTTGCCGGTTCTCTTCAGCTCCACGAAGAGAACGGCAGAGGTATACAACGGTACCATGGCCCCAGTTTTATCCTCCTGGAGAGGATGGCGCCGAGCCGGTTCTGGAAGCATCAATTGGCCTTGGACTACCGAGCTGTATTTCGTCACCTCGGAGAAGAGATAACCAAAGCAGGAGGTCACATAAGCAGATTTCCAGTTCATGGAGAGCGTGTTCTTGTGGGCACCCCCATGTAGAGGCTTCTTCTTTTTTCAGGAGCTTTCTCAAGGGGCTACTGATGACACATAGTTCAAATGGTTCCAAATGTTGTAGATCACATTCTCAACAAACTGACAGTGTTTCTGAAACACGATTTCTTTTGTTTCTTTTTCTTTCTATTTACGTTTTAATTTCCTTACATGGCAGCTTGCACAGTTGAATACAAAACTGATGGCGTGAGACGTAGTTTGTAATAAAACATGAAAAGGAGGTGTACGGCTGTTTTTAGTGGTTAACAAGCTGCGTCTGATGCAAAGCGTACGTCAATACCATCCATCACATCCATCCATCAATCAATCCTATGATAGGCCTGCATATGCATGCAAGTCTTCTGGTCGTTTTCACAATGCCTTACAACAAATAACGTCTTCTTCAGAAAGGCGCAAAAGAACAGATGCTTGACTGGGGACAAAGAAAGCAAAGTGGGTTCATTCTGCTTGTCCTAGGAGATTAGAGAAGAAGAGCGAGGTTCGTCTCAAGCTAAATCGGCGAAATATGGCCTTTGCAAAAATAGACTACCAAAATGCTCTCACGTGTGTTTCGGCGTCTGCAGTGAAGTACCATGCAGAAACAGAACATATTTATATTGTAGATTCGCGTATTAATTGTGCATTATGACGCTCACCCACCTTGCTCATGCTGGCACTACGAAAAATAAAACACCAGAGAAAAGAGTTGAAATATCCGCATATTTATTTTGTGGTTTAATTTGTTCTTTAGTCCCTTTGAGCGCTTTTTAGCGTACAACCCGCAAACGCCTGCAGTCGATTTGAGTTGAATTCAAGCTCGTGCACGACAGAACTCTAGAGCACTGCTTACGTGGTGTCATATTACCCTGGCGCTGTGAGCAGGTAGCCGAGTGTCGTCTTTACACAGCCTCCTCTATATTCCACAAAGCCTGGCAGTTCGACGACAGGAGCCCTTATTGAGTGACCGGTCGGAGATTTCCCGGAGCGCGGAGTCTGGTAAAGCACAGAGGATCAAAGAGCGACATTTCTCGGGGAACCTGGGCGTCAGGGCACATCTTTACAGCTGGCGAGGACCTGAAACGCACTTTCAGGGTACTAGCGTCCGCAATGGCAGCAGCGTCTCGCGGTAGCGGCGAGCATGCTGCGGGTTGCCGGAAGTCTCGCCGCAGCGGGCGCGGGCCAGTCACGTGAGCTCTCCGGTCATCCGTTGTCTGCCGTTCCACGCATTTCCATTTCGGCTGCATGCTTCATCGTGGCGATCTGCCAGGAGTTTGACCAGTGCCTGCGGAGGCTATGGTTCTAAAGCAGGCCATGTTGTACGCTTCCGCGAATCTGACAGCCCTACCAGCAGGCTGTTTTCCTAGGCTGGGGACTACATGGACGCACTGGACGTCCCGACAGGGTGACAATAGACTTCCAAACTTGTTCGGCCGAGTAGTCAAGCTAATGCGGTAGTGAGGGCGGGGCCACCGTTCTGGTAGCGAAACATAAAGCACGGTCGCGCCTCCACCTAAATTGCGTATCACTCCGTAAATATTTCGCCAAATATTTGATATTTAGTGGAAAGTTTTAGTTATAAATATGTATGCCTTTTAGGCACATCAATGTTCTTTTTTTAATTATTTTGGTGTATATTTAAACAAAACTAGCGCACTTACTGAATAAAATTAGGTGTGACTTTTTTATTCTTGAAAGAGTCTTCGCAGAACACAAGGTTCTTGTAGACGCCTCTCAAGATCTTTATATTTAACATGTAAGAAGAGGCACGTCTTGCCTGATATAAAGCAACTTCACAGATATGCATATATAATACATGGACTATATCAGGGGACAAAAAGCTGCGGCAGCTTTTTGTCTTGGTAACCCGTTTCAGTGATGAAACAAAATAAAGGTATTATTATTATTATTTAGGTACTTTAATTTTTACGCTCCGTCGTTTTGCAAATCTCAGCCTTTCCAGTTCGGAGGAACCCCTACCCGCTTGCACGTCTGCTCACTGCAGCACGTTTTGTTGTCGTTTGAAGCCGGTGAAAAGCAGTGATTTTTAGTATTGCGTATACGAGTGAACGCAAGCGCTGTGTCTTTGCGTTAGCTTTGCGTGTTCCATGGTGATGAGGCACACGCACAACGTGGTGCACGCAACTCTAACGCAAACGCACACCACTTGCGTTTGCTTCTATATCCAATACTAGAACTCTCTAATAATGTACAATCCCATATATACCGTCTGCAGCCCTACGTTGGGACCAGTGAAGAGTGTTGTTTAGCATTCGTAAATGATCATTTCGCGAGCCATAATCGCGAGCAGTTCTGCCGTGCCCGCTGAGCGAGAAGAATGGGGACCCCAATAGAGTGGAGAGGCGAATATAATGCTTCGCACATAAAAAACCAAGGACGACAAAACGCATTATAGTGGAACGCAAGAAGTAATAAACCAAATGGTCACACTCCGACGCAAATAAGTGAACCGATATTTAGTCTGGAAGGAGCATAGCACTGCTAATAAGATATGGTCGTTGCTACGCTGTGAAAACACACCAATCTCTCTTTCTTTGTTTTTAACAGTGTTGGGTAAAGTACATCTAAAAGGTACTTCAAGTAAAGTACAAAGTAAATGAGACGTGATGTACTTCAAGTAAAGTAGAAAGTACACTGGGTGCAATGTACTTGAAGTAAAGTACTATAAATACAATGTACTTTAAAAGTAAAGTACAAGTATTTTAACACAATCTTTCATGATGTCCTTTAATTCCCCTATACAGTGATTTTTAACTGATATGCATTGCCCAGGGGTTATCAGGGGTGCATGACCTATTTTCAAAAACAGCGGCGAATATTTGATAAAGTCCAGTGGCCACAGAGTAGTTAGTTTCAGGAGTGGAGCCAAATTCAGAAGTCCCTCTTCTGAATTTGGCGCCGCTTGCACTGGATTGTTGCACCGAAGGGTGTTAAATGTACTAGGAGAGAGCATGACGTCAGCCCGTAGCTTCCACAAGCAATCCTCTCAGAAAAAAGTGTGCTTTCTTTAATGAAAAAACAAACAAACAGTGAGTGTGAAAGCGAGCTGGTGATAATTAATCATAGTGTGACACCTGAGATTGGGGTGCGACAAAATTCAGGAACTTTTATGTTGAAGGAAAAGAAAAAAGAGAATGTCTCAAAACATTGTGACGTTCTCCTCTGTTTTCTTTTTCTTCGACTTGAAAGTTTACTTGTTCCGCACCACAGTTTCAGGTGCTAGATTATGATTTATTTTGCTCTCCTAATATTTTAAACCTCCTTGCTTGCGCTGACCGACCGAGAAGTAGCCAGAGTTCAAAAGGCTACGGAGATACGCCGCCCCCAGAAAAAGCGGAGCGATGCATCGTCTGCTCACGTCTCTGGTGAGAGTAGAATATCCCTCCCAGTATCTCTTCAGAGTTGACAAAGCATCATTTCGTGATACAAATTTAACAAAACCAAATTTGGGGATTGTACTTTGAGGTCGGAAATTGTACTTTCCTCGGAAAGTACCGGAAAAAAATACTTTAAGTAAAGTACAAGTACATATTCAGAGGATGTACTTCAAGTAAAGTACAAGTTTCCTAAACCTACTTGAAGTAGTACTTTAAGTACAATGTACTTAAAGTACTTCCCAACACTAGTTTTTAAGTATGTTAATCCGCCTATGATTGAGGTTTGAGGTGCTTAGACATCTCAGTCAGTCACTCACCTGAGTCGGTTTCATTGTAAAAGTTTTTGTAACGTGACATTGCTTTTCGAGGTCAATGTAAAGCAGTTTCCTTTTTTTGTTCTGTTTGAAACAAGAGACCAAGACCAAAGAATTTATAAAACTTGCCTTCGGAATATTCTACGATTATTACTTGAATGTAGAAGAAGTATACGGACGAGCTGGTAGAAATCGCATTAATCTAAACCCGCTATTTCTATTTTCCTTGTCTCTAGAAAGCGGAGAACGCAGTGAAAGCTGGTCGTCTGCTTCAGCTGCAGTTTCGGGCTTTGGCCGGTACTGTGAATCGGGCGCCCAGAATCAGTTGGCGTCTACTCGTTTGCGGGTGAATAAAAAAACAGCAAAAAACAAGCTGGTTTCTGAGTTTAAAGTGGCGGTCAATATCCTTTAAATACTAGCGCAAGAAGAGGGTCGTTCGAGTATACAGTCATTCTCTATTGCCCGAGGAGGCCTTGACTCTGGTGGCGCTAAAGAACGCTATCAGCTCGAACCTGCTCGCGTGCCGGCAAATGAGACGGATTGTTTTCGAGCGACGCCCTTCCGTGGAGCTTGTCAAGCGATTGATCGAAAAGCTGGATTTCATTGGGCGAATATGCTACCAAATATCGACGAATTTCGCCCGGCGGCTTTTTGCTCTGCGCGTGGTATCACCACAGCTGCTGCTCCGTCGTGGACAAAGCGAGCGTGCCGCAGGGTGAAGTTCGTCAGTTATTTGTGGCATATTCGCTCCATGAAGTTCGGCCTTGAGAACTTTGGATGCAGCTAAACTCTTGCGGAGGAGGTGGTTGACTTCAATACACTACAGGTTTGTGCTGAACGCCTAGGTGACCATATCACAAGGAAGCCACACGTACTATTTGCCCCTCTCACTTCCGCCAGTACCCATACGGGGTGTGCGCGCACCTTCCGGCTTCCATGACAGGGAATAGAAATACTTCCGGTTCTCCCATGTTTACCTTCTGTTTGGGTGAGTGCGCGACGACTCTGGGTTCTCTTATGAGCAATTCTGTGAGAGCTACGCCCTAGAAATGTCCAGTATCGTGATTCTAAGTTGCCGATGCGTACCGCACGAACAGAATGTCGTAAGTAAAGTTATTTCGATAATCTCGAGACAAGGGACACCATTGACGCCACCGAGCCCGGGTGATCGCAGGACGACGGCATTGGCAGACGGTGCTAGCCTACTTCGATGTGCTGCCGACAGATGGCGCAACGGGACAGACGCGAGAATGCGGCGCCGGCGCCGCGGCACCCTGACCAACCATCTCCGTACAACGATGAGCCATTACGGCACGTACAAATGCAATGTGCACGGTGCTCTGGAAAATAATTAAACCTTGAATATCAAAGCAAGCAGGTCAGAACACTAGTAAATTGTGCATAACAAAGACTCCACGTCGCGCCAAAGGAAGCGTAATGAAAACTTTCGTAAGGTTGTGTGCCAAAAACGAAGACCCGGCTCGACGATCCCTGCGGGAAGCTCGGCGCGTATCTTCGGCGCCTGGGGAGGTAGAGTGCCCACCGCCGATGCCTTGCCGTTCACGAAGTAGTTGAACGCGTTTAGGGATTTGTAGGTTTTAAGTCGTTCTCAGGTATATGGACCAGGCTAGTCGAATAGGTAGTCCTGAAGATGCGCCCACGATACCTTCGGCAGATTTGTCATTTCCTTGAGGAACAAGTGCTCTTTCTTTTCACCCAAGGGAGCAGGAAGGGATGTCGATCCCGTATAAGTAAATTTCAGGAGGTACCGCAGTTAGTCCTCGGCGGTGAGACTTTTAAAGTATGCGCTACTCACAGAAGGTTCTCAAAAACAAGCAAAAACAATAGCCAACCGGAAGTAACATACTCCCTCCAGCAGTCTCGCCATTATTTGTTTTTGTTTCTACCTCCGCACACTCTGTATTGTCAGTGGCAGGTTAACAGTGAAGTGGAAGCTCCTCCCACCTCTTTCCACTTTAGCAGAACGAACGCTAGAGGGGAGGTCGCCTCCTCTCCAGCCTTCGCTGCGCTAAAGTCGAAAGAGGTGGGAGGAACTTCCGCTTTACTGCCTTACCTGTCATCCACTATAGGAGGCGCTGCTTCCCCTTGCGACTGCGCTTTATGAAATCCAGGGGCGCCACCTACCTCTACATGGTTGTCTAACCCACTATTCATCCGCATCAAACTATCCCATCATTTCTCTCACAGGAAGCCTTTCTGGTTTGCCAAATCCGAGTGGAGACCCTATTGACACCGGAACTTCTGCGACGGTTCCGCGGAAACGGCAGGGCGAGAATGTGATCTGCACCTGCTACCTGCCCTAGGCTGCCACCCCAGGGTGGATCTGGTCTTAACATCCATCGAACGCGCCCCAGTACCCTCATCTCTGCACGCCTAGGACTCCCTGGCGTATACGTAGATTTCAACTATTAAGATTTGGTAAGAATGTATGTTTTTACATATATCAAAGCTTAAGAGCTTTTAATATCATTTTAATATGTCGTTCTTATTTAGAGCGCAGCTCTTAGGCGCCCGTTTCCTCGTATAGCGGCGTCGCCGTCGCCGTCACCGTCGGCGTAACCACCCCGCTAAATTTAGCTGGAAATTGAATTGGTATTGACGTCACGTGACGTCAATTTTCCTCCTAAATTTAGCGAAAAAGCTAAATTTGTTCATGGGTGACGTGACTCCCAGTCATGCGACGTCATTTTACCCGCTAAATTTAGAGGGGAAACTGAATTGGTGTTGAGGTCACGTGGCGTTAGTTTTCCAGCTAAATTTGGCGGGGAAACTGTGGGAGGAGGAGGGTATAGAGGAGGAGGAGGTTAGGATACGGAGGAGGAGTATGGGAGGGTACGCAGGAGGAGGAGGGGAGGGTACGGAGGAGCGGAGAGGAGTAGGGGAGGAGGACGCAGTTTAGGAGGAGGAGGAGGTCGGAGTAGGAGGGATGGGTGGACCAGGGGAGGACGAGGAGGAGAAGGTAATGCTTTTCCTTCTGTACCCTCCCTTTCTCCTCCTCAAGAGCTACGCTCTAATTTCGCATTATGGAGATTTGTAAACGTCTCATGTTTTACTTTTCAAATATTTTAAAATTGACGAGGTCTCACACACATTGTTTTGTTCTGCTTTACTCTCAGTAATTTAGTAGGAGCGAATTAGTTTATTTTACTACGTTCTTTAATATTGTATTGCCATGCCCCACGCGTGCACAAAAAAAGCCATTTTCTTTTCTTCGTGTGCGTGATTGCACTGAAGACGCAAAAAAGCGATATCAAAATGAATACCAGTAATGACGAAAAATATCAAGCACTATAAACTTTGTCAAAAATATTTCAGTTATCGTAATATACTTTCACAAAGAGCCATTTACTGCGCCGTTTTTTTTTATGCATTTTACCCCGTAAAGTAGGCATAATGTTTCATAGCCCAAGTTCCTAAATTTTAATTATGTTTTAGTGTCAGATTTTATTCTCTTGAAAGGACTGGCATTCAAAATAATCTCTTTCTTCTATAATAAAAAGTTTATTCCGCTGCTGCTTCATCTTTACAAGATCAACCACAAAGTGGCCTAAATTGAGAGTAATATTACAAGATTCCGTTTATGTTCAACTGTAGTAGATCCAGAGTATTGAATGGTTATCAGAGTCTAGAGAGCGAAAAGCCCGTGAAAGATAACCCTTAGACGAGGCCACTACTTGCCCTTTCCCCTTCTCCACCATGTTATAATAAAACTTGTCCATCTGGCTTCTGTAGAACAGCGCCTTGATATCATTGCCATGATGACGCATATCTAAAAGAACAACTTTAATCAAGCATTCAGAGATTAGTATGAGTTTTCTGCACACCACCCATTGCTTGTTTGAGAGTTTGAAGTTCAGAAAAGTGTCAACACTCCTGGTCATCCTCTCAATGTATCATCAGAAAAACTGTTTTAATATACCATGTGTTCTTAAAATGCAAGGAATGCCCTATAAATCTTTATCCACAAACTGTCAAGCATTTTTCACAGGCAACTTATGGGCTAAAAATTACCTCCCCAAGAAAACTTGTGTTACGGAAGCAATGCCTCAGAATCAGATGAGTGCACTTGAAGAGTTGTGCGATTTGGACATTTGAAGAGATTTTTTCTTATGCTCTTGAATACACTAACAAATAATCAAATTAAGAAAATGCCACCACGATAATAAAAGAAGAAAGTCTAGAAATCATCAACTCATTATCCTTCATTTGCAGCTGTTTTTGATCTTCTAAGCACAGCGACTGTACCATGTGTTCTTTTGACACATAAAAATGTAAAATAAAATTACAGTTGCTTTAAGAAGAAGCATGATAATGCATGTATTACATTCTGCTGTAGGTATTGTAGATCTCGTTTTGCTTGTATTCTTATTTTATTTTATTTTACTTACTCTTATTTAATTAGTTGAACTCGTTAAGCTTAGATAATCTGTTAGTATTTTAATCTTCTGGGTTTGTAAATGTCAAACGAACGCATTTTTATGCATTATCAAGGCTTGTCACAAAGTAACAGTCAAATGTTTACTCCAGTCGTGCATTATACGCAATGAAAACCTCAAGCACCCACTTTTTGTGTCGAATACATTAGCTTGAGCCACACATTCTAATGATTTTGCACGCTAACTAGATCGCTCTCTAAACCCCGACCTATCATTAACGTTGCATGCACTTCCGATCGGATCGCTTGTGAAGCGCTTAAAGAAGTGTACAGCCTCCTGAAATATGAAAAAGTCTTCGAGGTACACCTAAGCACTTCTTATGAGTTGCGAATGCGAAAGCATGCATGCCGTTCCTCCGCTCCCTTATTTCGTCTGCGGCGTACTTGCATCGACGGTCGAGCGCGCGCCTCTCTCTACCCGCGCTGACCTCGGCCGTGGAGCGGTAGAGCCGCTGCCCTCGCGGATACGCAGCGCCTCGGCGTGGCGGTCGTTGAAGCTGACTCGCAGCGGCCAATGGGAGCCTTTGGCTTCACTTGAAGAAAGGAGTTTAGGTGCCGTTTGGCGCGGCTTCAAACCTGATGACGTCGGATTACTCCATGGACAGTTAACAGTTAATGCTTTCGCATTTAAAACCCAGTGAGAGCACGTGGCCGAGATCGGTGGCTGTCGGGGGCGCTGCGCGCGCCCCGGGCGATGCCCTTATATCCCGAGGGGAGGACTCAAAGGGAACTCAGCTAAAGCGCAACACGTGGTTGTCAGTTTCGGTTTCGCGCTGGAGAGCAGTTCGTCAGCGTCATGCCACAACTATGTCTTACTAACGCCGTATTTGCGGTTCGAGATAAACAGGCCCAGCTAAGGCGATTATTCTGACCCTGTTAAAGCGCGAGATCTGTGGCATCCACTCTCTACGTCGATCTACGTCTATTTGCTGGATCGCGGCTTTGACGCAGCTCCGCCTGTGGACAGTGCTGTACGCCGACCGGTGCAGGCCTACCTCTTTGATGGGGTTACAGCTATTCACTGCCCTCATAGTAACATGGCGGACAGCGCTGTGGCGGCAGGCTGCCATAAATATAGCCGTGGGTCTAGTGCACTCTACCGTGGTAATATTTCGTGCTTCATTGAAATTGTTCGACGAAACATATTTTTGAAACCCGGCGTGAACGGAACGAAAGAAGCATCGTGAGCGCAGACGCCGGTGCGGCGTCTGCTTTCGATGCTTCTTTCTTAGTGCAACTTGTGGCTGCAAGCTGCCGCTGCTTTTCCCCGGTGCCAGCGATTTCATGGAAACTTTCGCCGGGTCCTCAAAGATAGGGCTACAGTTCGCCGGGCCACAAACCAGAGTGCCGAACCGAAATTTTTATCGGTTCGGTTCCGGTTCGGGTTCACGGATTTCGGTTCAGCTCCGGTTCAGTTCCGGGGAGCGAAAAATAACGGTTCGAACCGGTTTGAACCGGTTCGAACCGGTTTGAACCGCTAAACTGAGAATATATTTTCCGCGTTCTTTTGGCAATAGGTACTTTTTCAAGAGTGAAACGAGTAGCTATATAGTTTTTTATCATTTGTTGAATCCACTTTTTTTTCAGGTACCAAAAATAAATTGCGTTGTTTAATTTCAATGAAACAGTAAATGAAAAGCTAGATTAACATATATAACTCAACATCTATTTCTTTTTACCTCAGTCGCACATATTTTACCTGAATCTAAAGGTTATCAGTCTGGTGGGTCGTCTAAAATGCGTGTGATTAGTAGACCTTTGCGTCGCAATATTAAAAGTAGAGTCCTGCTGTGCTCTTGTACTTAGAAAATAATTAGTGCATACATTCATGAAATGGGCACGCTCTCGCCATATATATTCTGAAATCTAGATTATAAAATACTTTTCACAATATATATGATGACGGTGCAACTGAGCCTAAAGCAATAATATTTCAAAATGTTAGGAAAGTTTTAGGACAAACCCTTGCAGTCTACCTTTTATAGAAACTCTGAGCGGCAAGCACAACGCTTGCTTTCCTGACCAATATTGTTTACACTGAGCGCCGTGATACAGGCGAGTAATAATGCAGAAAAGAGTGACCTTCGTATTCAGTTCGGATATGACCTAAAATAGAGCGCATTGAAGTGCACCTTTTCGGCATAGCTTGGCGTTTGATGCTTGTTCTTGACAAGATGCCGGTCAATTCAATTTGTAAATAAGCATCACCCTTGCTAATTGGTGATTTGTTGTTAAATACAACAAAGTGGTATTTCATATTTTAGTCGACATTACAGCTACTTAATTGGTCACTTTCTGACGGTCTGCGTGCGCAATCGTCATAGTTCTGCCACGCGCCACTGTGTATGTACTTTTTTTTCATCCAGCCCACAGACACATAAAATTGTTGTTCATCAAATAAAAGAAGCAACAGACTTCTATATGTTTGAGAAGTTGAATATGCGTCAGGAACACAAGTTATATAAATCAGCTTCAAAAAAAAAAAGTGCGTAAGTTTTTCCAGAGTTCCTTATACACGTGCCTCTCGAGGATAAAAATCGACAGAAAAGAACTTTATGGTGATAGGCCCTTTATTTATGTTGTCAAGTTTTCAGGTAGTAAGAAAATATTTGTTATTGTCATGAATCAATTTGACTGTGAAAAGTTCACATAATCGCTTCAGACCGACACGGGAGGACAATACTTGAAAATACGCCATCTGTTGAGTATGCGGAACGTGCTTATTCGTTCGCTGTTTGACAGTGTGAAACACTATAGACCTTTTCTGCAAGTGCGCCGCCATCTTGAATTTACGTCACTTCCAGTATGGGCGAAAACATTGTTTTGCCTTTGCCACGCCAATAGAGGGCATTTAGGATAAAAGCGTAACCGTCACACATTCTCGTTTTGCCTCCCCTATTTTTTTACTATTTGCAGGTTGAAACGTTGGGTTATTTTTTCGTCGCCCATACCGGATACGCCTATAAGGTGGCTGGGGACGAGAGTACACAGAAAAGGTCTATAGGTCGAGGGCTATGCCAAAAAGAACTGTGTGCTCACGTTATATATCTGAAGGCAAATGCACGAAATGTGCAGAGAGAGAGAAAGAGATAATAAATTATATTCTTCTAAATAATGCCATATATTTACGATGCCTTACTGCAAAAAGAACTATATAGGAATGCATGTTTTAAACGTAAACACATTTGACGGAACTCCGTCTGGTTGGGTCAAAAGTTGAGAAATACAGACCTTCACAAACCAAGTCCTAAACATTTAGTGGCCCGACGTTTCAATAGGTCGGGCTCAATAGGTCGACAGCCACTTAACCGTCGGCGTGTGTCAACGGACTAGGGCACTTGAAGAAGAAAACGTGAGTTAAGCAAACGACACACCGTAGATAGAAAAGAAGCTGCTGCTCTCCACGTGCAAATAATCGCCCTTAATAAAAAAAAATCGGTTTTGAAACGTCGGATTCCTTACTGTTCAGGACTTGGTTGGTTATGATGCGTATTTCTCTAGTAGAGACGCGTGTAATGATGTTCCTAATTACACATAAATATCGCAAGGAACAGACGATATATTTATAATTTAGATCACATTAGAACATCGGACTGCACGAGATCGAAACTTCACAGAATACTGTTTCGGGAGGCTAAAGTTATATTTGGTTTTACGGGCACTTGTTTTGTGGCCTGATTTTACAACTCCGTGCTTAATCAGTCATGCGCGCTCTAACATTTTAATGAGGCTGCAGCATATCATCGCGAGACTGCTACATATAGTGCACAACTTTACCATTTCGACATCCCCTTTTGCTATACTTTGTTTCAGCTTAAAGGTGCATTGCAAAGGGACGAAGAAAACCAAATGCTGCTTCGAACGGCGTGCCTATCATTATCAAACATGAGCGTTCAGTGACGACATTGGTCTAGTTAATGATGACATAGAATTCTAGAGGTAGAACTGGCTAAATAGGCGCAAGTTACCCCTTCTGATCCTTTCAAGCACTTGACTCTCACTCATACATTTGCTTGGAACACCCGTAAATTGGTGGGGCGCTCACATCTTCATAACTGGATGTTAATTTCCAACACTTAGAAAGATCGCTCATGGTTGTTTCACGCTCTTGTAGTTTAGAGCGTATATACTGTACATAACGCGTTTTCGGTTTTTGGTTTTGTTCTAGTCATGACACCACTGTTGTAAATACAATTTTCTAACCAGGTTCTCTGTTGGCTCAGACCATTAACGTCATCAACAGAAGAAAATGCGCTCAAAATTCTGAACCTCTTTCAGCTATTGTGTTCAAAATACACCAGATTTCTTGTTTATTTTATGTTTAATGTGTTGCTAGAGTTCCAGCCACTAATTAGAGCGAAAGCAATGCAAATTAAAAGAAAAATGGCCGGAAACGCTTTGCATGGCCCCTTCAAGTCCAGATGCAACTTATGCTACAAACAAACACTAAGATTTTGGCTAGGTACAAAGATAAAGTGTCGCGAGAACTACAGGTGGCATATGAAATTACGACCAGTGAGAAGAAATGTTTAAGTGACACGTCCCTCTCTTTATCTACGAATGAGTTTGAAATTTTGAAACGCGGGCTGAAGAGATAAGGTAAACAGGATTTTTGTGGCTATATAACGTGTGAAGTTTCAATAAGCTGCAGTTGAGAGTCCGCCTTGTCCTGTTTCCCTTCATCCGTGTCCCTGTATTTTTTCGGCGCTTTTCGTTTCAATGAGCCAACTGGCCCAAATCTCCACTTTACTATGCCACAAGCACGAGCCTTTGGTCCCGACCACTTGCACTGCAGGAGCGCGCGTGCTTAGACGTTGAAAGCCCGGAGCTCGCTTTTTTAGTTTCTGATACGTTTTCACTTAAAGTGAAACGAAGTATTGTGTTGAGGACATCACATTTGAACAGAAAACTGAACTGTTTAACATGGTTTGCAAGTGACATCATCGCACTATATGCGAGTGGTCAGAGATTTCTTTTTGCTGAGAATTCAGATCCCGAGTTCAAATTGCTGAGAAATTCAAATGCAGGTTGCAGAAGATTCGCGCTCAGTGCAACCAATGTATTCAGAAACAAAAATTATTCTTGGCTTGGTGCAGCGTCGTGAGGAATGGCGCGAGCGTCTGACACCCAGAAAACGCGCTTTCTGGCAGGAGTGATTTCGCAAACGAAGTAGTTTTGCAGGATTACACTGTCTGCTCTGTGCCGAAGATGCGGAGCAGAGGAACCTTTACAACACAGTAACTTTTTAAACCCCCCCCCCGCCCCCCCCCCTTTTTTTTTTTTCATTTGACGATGCCCCTCCAGAGAATACTTTTTTATTTCTGAGGGACTCCGTCCTTTGTTTGGGGTTGCCAATTCGACAATTATATTTCTGTCATTTGTTAGCAGTAATTCTCCATTTCTTTTATTTTACATCCAAAAACTGTGAAGTTTAAACAAAACTGCGAGAATTTGAGCAGCTGCCGACTTTCGGCTGTCCCTCAAAGGCCACTAGAATCTTTCTTTTCAGGTATCTCTGCCATACACACTTGTAGTTCTATTTATCGTCAGATTAATAAGCCATATTTAGTCTTTTCAATGCTTCTATTCTCATGGACAACTTTCTCAGGCAGTTCAGCAACAACGAAAACATGTTTGAGTGCCTGAATGGTGTGCACATGTAAAATAGTTAATGCAACAGTTTTTGCACTTTCAGTAAATACTAATAAGAGGTAATCCCTGACGTTGATAGCTTGCAGAAACACCCATTAGTTTTCCTCTCTGCTCAATGGCAGACGCAGAAAAAATAAATCAAAGGAACAGCTTTCCCCTCCTCAACTCGCTATTAGAACAGGCGGCAATGGGATCTGACGCTAATTGTATACCGCCAGTGTTCATCATAGTCATGCGCTGGGGTTGGCAAAGAATAAAGCATGGGTTGAGATTTAGGCTTTATTAGAGTTCGGCTATTCTCATCCTTGATTGAACACGAGCCAACACGAATGTTTGGCGATGCTGATTGTCAGGAGCCCGAGCACTCGGCTCAGGCTCATAACAGCCGAGTACGTCACGGTGTCGTACGACTCGTGGTGAAAAGTCGTGATGGCTACTGCCCCTGAATAAAAGAGGTAGCGACATCTTCTCCCTCCTCCTTTGACGCGCACACCTTTTATATTTATGTTTTGCTTTTTTACACCCGCGCGTCGACTGTAGCGCCGCCTGGTTTGGACCAAGATAGCATACGGCCTTCCTATACTTGAGTCAGAGCGCAGTCAAAGGCTGAAAGACACGCAAATACATACACACTGGCTAAAAGCGCACTGTTACTGTCTACAAGCCTCAAAGGATGTGCTCAAAGAAAGACGATGAAAGCCGTGACGTTGCACAGTCGGTGTTATTTGATTGGCGACATAAGCCCATAGCATGCACTGCACTCCGACAGCATAGGCATTCCTTCTCCCTCCTCCTCTGACGCTCACACCTTTTATCTTTATGTTTTGCTTTTTTACACCCTTGCGTCGACAGTAGCGCCACCTGGTTTGGCCCAAGATAGCAGGCGGCATTCTTCAAAGGATGTCGCTACTTTTCTGTATAACTGTGCTTCAGTTATGGCATATGTGACGTCACGGTGTCAACAACGCTAATACATCTCTATTCCGTTGCAACTCAAGAAGGTAGGGCGAGGGAAAAGAAGGCCGGGGAGGAAGAAGCAGACGAAACGTTGGAGAAGAGGGGGAAATTGACGTTCTGAATTTAGGTCGACTTAACGCGGTGAGTAATGCGACTACGCCACGGGGCCACGTGACGTGACATTATTTGACAGCATGTCTTGAAACCATGACGTCACGTGACCGCATGACACAAGATTAATCGTAGTGCCAATACAAAAGCGCCACGAAAACCCACAATTTCTTATACATTGCAATTCGATTGATGACAATTTGATCACTACATAGAAATGCCAGCTGCCAATTTTTACATCTCAAACACTCGTTTTGTAATAAGAAAAAATTACCGTGAACCGTTTTGAACCGGTTACCGTTATATTTTTTCCGGTTCAGTTCCGGTTCAGTTCCAAGATGGCGGCGAAGATTTCGGTTCGGTTCAGTTCCGGTTCGGCTAAAAATAACGGTTCTGTTCCGGTTTTCGGTTCGGTTCGGTCCGGTTCGACACTCTGGTTTCAACAATAAGTTTGCGTCAGACAATTTCAATCAAGCATGAAATATCACCCACGGCTATTTTTACAGTGGCAGCCTGCCATACAACTGCCACAGCGCAGTGCCTGCCATGGATGATGATAGTGGTTGCACCAGCCGTACATTGACCAGAGGTTATATAACTTTACCAAAAATATGGCTAGCCAGGGCCGCATTCGCGGAGCGGGCCTAACGCGATCCAGCAAATAGACATAGAGATCAGTGGCGTATGCCTTCAGCCAGTCGAACGCGTTCTCGCCACGCTTCATTCATTAGGAGATCAATGAATAAGATCATGCGCAGGCTGATTGAACAGGGCTCGGGTGTAACGCTAATATTCGTCTATTCGCAGTGCCTGATCACCTTGATGACCGACTTCTCTGTTTACAGACAAGTCAGCGTTTGCCCATGATTTCGTGTGGCTACTGCCATTTGCGGCAGTAAATCGGCGATTCGCGAGGTCAGCATCGCGTATGCGCATTGATGACAGCAGCGCCATCAGCGGCTTGAGTCAGAGCGCCTTTCATATACACAACAGAAGTACAAACAAAAAAAGAAACATAAAACAGCGATGACCGTTGCTTTGCTGAGCATTCACTTTCCGAATCTCTTCCGGGTACGACGCCGAGGAAGCGCGCTTTTGTCCGCTAAACCGACACCAGAACCTGCTAAGCGTGCTCAGGCCTCGCTGAGCACCGAGTGAGCAGTGTTCCTCTTCGAAAGCGGAATGACCGGCTGAAGGCACGCGCAGCAGATCCGCCCGGCGTCAGACGACACACACTCGCTGGGTCTTTCATATTGCGGAAGATCTGTACATCGGCTGTGGAGCTACCGCTGCCACGCAGTCGATGCAGTGCCCGCGTGCAACGCGTTGAGCGTATGATCGAACCACGCAGGTTGCGCTCCGCCATCTTTGCATTTTCTTTCGCTAGAATGGGCCGCACAAAACGCTCAGCATCCAGGGCCCAGTTTGGCCGACTCTTGTAGCCAGACGATTCGGGTTTGGCAGAATCTGGGAGAACTCACAGCGCCACATAACCGGCGGGCGCAGCGTTCAGCATTTTGCAGGCGATCCTCTGCAAAGCAGTACTCCAGAACATTTACGCGCACAGCGAAGAATGTTTGCTAATGAGCCGCAAGTCCAAGCACATATATAAAACGTTCTTCATAATTATGCCATATGTACGCACTTTACGGCTAAAAAAAGAGAGAAACATTATAACAAGATATAGGAACATGAGAGTCAAGAAATGTTTGTTCAGCTTGATTCAATGTTTGCCTGAAATATGAGGGAACTGAAACTCATTTAAATTTCACGTGCTAATTCGCAGTTTTCAAAACGTCTTATAGAATATTGGAAAATTCAATGAAGACTCACGTTTAGTTTTGACAGTGGTAGTAATCGCCATTGCAAACCAATCACGATGGTTGCCAAGTAAATCAAATACCATAATAAAGGAGCAAATGATTTTCAAAGCGCACTTACGGGTCTCCGTCGTAATCCTTGACCACGTATTGGATCTTGATGGATTCACTTTGGGCGTTTGCCATTTCCTCCCCACCTGGACACACAGCTGGTAGTTGAAAAATATCCAATCATCGGTGTAATCCCGATACTTCATGTAGTATGTGTCTTTCGTAAGGAATGCCTGAAAACAAAAAGGCCGGAGAGATTACCGACTTACGGGGAAAGACATCGCTTTGAACGATTTATTTTAAAACACGTAATGTTTTGATTTTTAAATACTTCGCAATATTTCGTTTACTTTTTGTCAGTTTTCTAATAACAAGCCATCGGCCAGAGTCGCCCCATAGTATCTGAAGTGACAAAATTATCTATAAAAATTGGGAGATGAGTGTGTTATGGCTAAGGTTTTGAATAACAAGAGAATCAAAGATATTTACGTATTCTCATTAACTCGCCCGTATAGTATTCAGAAAACCCCGTACTTTTTCTTTTTCCGACTCTACAAAATGATATTTTGCAAGATTTTGTAGACTAATTAGGTCGGAACGGTCTACGTCCTTGCAAATCTAGACTGTCTTACACTCAGAATCCACGAAAAGATTATCATAAAAAGCGCTTAATTTACATATCAGTGCGTTTCATGCTTTATCACATCGAAAGAGAAAAGGTGGGTTTAAATGGGAGGGGGAAGATTAGGGAACGCCTCGCCTGATTTTTCTTTTGCATATTTGCTTTGAAGGGGTTGTGTGATATTTGCTTTTCGATAGTTTTCACTTGAAACGAGCTTACTGGCATTAGTGGGACCCAGAGCCCCGCAATGTCACTGATCAAGAAACTGCTTTGTTGCGGTGTAATTTCAAGGACAAAAGCACGCGCTTTTCTTTCATTCTCTTTTTGCAAAACTTGATGATGTACTGCGGGGTCGCAGTACACTCTAGTGACGGTATTTGAAGACGGTGCTCATGGATTTGACCCGAGATTTGCGTGAGCACTCTATTTCGGCTCGTGATAATCAATTAGCTCAACAAGTACTTCGGGTAGTTGCCCGCAGTCCAATCGCTGTAATGACGACAGTAGCTGAACCAGCAGCACAATGCCTGAACCCAGCGGGTGTACTGTGTTTTGCCAACCCCAGCGCGTGGCTATGATCGACATTAGCGGCATATCATCGGCTCCATGATCACGTGGCTCGAGTGGGTTGAACGCCAGCATAACGCGCGCGAGATAATGAACGACTGCTTGCTCTTCTTTTTCTAACTGACAGCATTTTAATAGATTCTTTTCGAGAAGCAGCTTTCTGTTGGCTGCTGTGAATCCCTGCACGATGGCGGACTGAACCTCAACATCACGGCACACTTCGTGCGTTTGTGTGGATTAGAAAGCAGAAATGCAACCACAGAAAAGGTGATGAGTCGCAGTGACGTTGCACTTTCGCCGATGTTTGATTGGTTCGTCGGCTCCTAGCGTTGGCCGCGCTCCGACGTTTTCTATCTTATAGAATGGCTTTCACGTTCCACGATGCCGATTGTTCCGCCATTGTGCAGTAGTTTGGTCCTTCATAATAATCGGCACGTAACTTTCAAAAGGGGTCTATTAAAGATGTGCTGCTGCCCGCAATCGAAATATTCCATATTCGCTGATTTCATGCAGAAAACAAAATTTTGCTACGTAAATACAAAATCTCATTGACCGCGAAGGCGCGCTTAGTTTTATATCAATATAAATAAAATCAATACCAGAAAATGTTTCCTTCTGTGAAAACGTAAAAGTTGTCCGATATCTCCCGAAAACTCCGACAAACACTCTTTCTGTTCAAGCACAATCCACAATGAGTAAAGTATTCTAGAAATATGAAGAACAATTCGTTTGTTTCTATGTTTTGTTAGCCACGCCTAACGGATAAATAATTTTCTCTGAGGCACATTCATAACGGATAAATAATTTTGTTTTGAGGCACATTCATAGCAAGCTGGGATAAAAAAGCACCTTTAGCAACCAGTGCTCTAACCGTTTGAATATAAAATAGTAGCCGTCTTACCCAACTTGCATTAAGCGGGGACGTTTGTATGCACATCCGCGGCATGCGAACTGAAGATCGCCCCCGCCAGGATAAAACAAAAAGCGAAGAGTCCATTGATCGTGGTAGCGTTTGACTGAGCTGTCGTCCTGTCGAATCGACTCCCAAGTATACTAGGTAAGTATACTGTAGACGTGGATGAAACGCACCGATTTTTATATCCAAGGTTTCGAGTGGTGTCAGGCGTGCTCTCCGAGAGAGGCATTGTTTTCTAGAAAAGAAAGAACTCACTTGTAGACCCACCCTATTATTGTTGTGTTTATTGCGTCGGTATCTTGATCTATATTATAGGGTCTTGCAACATGTAAGATATATCTCAACGCCATTCTTCTTTTTTTTGTTGTAAAATTTGTTAAAACCCGTTTGCTCTACTGACGTCTTACTCCTGGTTAGCTCAGTTGGTGGAGCGCTCCACTGGAAATGAAGAGGTCCCTGGTTTGATTGATACCATGATCAAGCGATTTTTGCGGTCGCGCACAAGTCACCTAGCTGTGTTTTGAAATTTGTGCTTGTCCTTTGTCCCCCTTGTCCCCCTTCTCCAGAGATTATTTTTGTCATTCTTTTCCAGCCCGTTTGCACCTTTGCATTTGATGGCATTATCATCATCACCTTAAAATGCAAGGCGTTCATCCTTGTTGGTGTTAGACCGGTGGCAGCTAATGAAACCCGTTTGCTCTACTGACGTCTAATTAACTCCCTGGTTAACTTAGTTATTAGAGCGCTCCACTGGAAATGGAGAGGTCCCTGCTTCGATACCGGAACCAGGCGGATTTTTCTGGTCGCGCACCAGTCACCTATAGCTATGTTTGGAGATTTGCGTTTGTCCTTTGTTCCCATTGTTTCCCCTCCTTAGAGATTATATTTGTCATCACTGTAGATCATGATCGAAAACCACTAACTCAAGCCATTATAGAGAGATATTAAGCATGTACAGAATTTTACGGCGTTGCGAAAAAAGAGGCTCGATTTAAGCAGGTTTTAGGTTTAGGTTACCTATCGCCAGCGGTTCTGCTGCCCTGTGACTGAAACGCGCGATGAACGTGCGACATACTTCCAGCCTCCGAGAGAGGCGAGGCGGTAGCTTCGCGCCTCCGCCACGTAAGGCAGAACCGCTATTGCAGAGAAGCACTCCAATAGAACTTTGCAAGACTGGCTTGAGCGCCGCCATCTTGCTTGGTTGGAGTAAGCTTGGACGCATCATAATCCGATTACAAAGCCTTGCAAATGCGATGTAATCGGATTATGGCCGCGCCCAAGCGCACCCCAACCGACCAAGATGGCGGCGCCCTAAAAATGGACTTGCAAACGTGTATAGGAAACATATTTGCAAGTCCGGCCTCAGGGAGCCGCCATCTTGTTTATTGCGGTGCATTTGGATCGCGTCATAATCCGATTACGAATCCTTGCTGAAGATGTCGTAATCGGATTATGGCCGCGCCCAAGCGCACCCAATAAGAAATATGGCGGCGCCCTCAAGCCGGGGTTGCAAACGTGTATAGGAACGCGTCAAAATTGAGCGGTTTCGTGAAACGCCGTAAAATGCTGCACCTGCCTTATATCATTATATTAGTTAATTTAGCTGTTTTCGATGACAGTCCATAGGTTTCTTGCTCTAACCAGATGTTTATCTTAACAAAATAAAAATATTATTAGTAAACATGAGAAAATTTTTTCTTAAATTGATATGTGCTTTTTTTTTAATTACTGACGTCCGCCGTGGAGAGCAGTTTGTTAACCATGATAAATTATACCTGATACTGTGGTAAGTAAAGAGAAACATAAAAAGGTGAAGAGACAGAAAGAAATAGACAAGGCGAGTCTCGAAAGGTTTATTATTTGCTTAAAGGGATGCTACAACGAAATTTCGGCGCTCATTTTTTGGTCTATATGTGTTCAAAAGAGCAGTATCACATGGAACATACCAATATCTTGTTAAAAAAGTCTCGAAAAGGATTTTTAAAACGAATTAAACGATTAGCAAAAGAGCACCTGGTGGATGTCGCTAACGCCTCGTTTGTAATGCTCGTCTAGGAACCTTGACAGCTAGTGACGGAGGTCGTCTCGCCTCCGGCCACGACGAAGAAGGGGGAAGGAGGAACTCCCCTCTTCCCGAGAATCCCTTTTGTGTGTCGCAGAAGTCGCTATTGTCCCCCTACAAGATTATAGAAGATTAACCCGTCACTCAAAATTCGTACAAAAGCAGCCGCTTCGGTGGCTGGAACGACTAGGCCATCCTCTCGACGTCAGCCTCGCCGTAGCTTTGCTCGTCTTGAGACGACCTACGTCACGATTGCGTTGGATGTCACGTGCTCTAAGCTGGGCCTTCTCCGAGCGCTTGCCAGAGTGGACCGTTTATAACGAAAAATACAGCCACCAGGATCAAAATACAAACGTGCGATTGTCATTTACGGATATTGTGGATCATATTCAACCTCATTTTTGAACACGACGGGAATATTTCAAATTTCGTTGAAGTATCCCTTTAAAGCGACAACTCCGCTCAATTAAAAGAATTTTGGGGTTATGGGTGATTATACATTAAGGTATACTAATAAACGGCTCGACGTCGTTTATTTCTTAAAAAATAAAATATATTTCTTGTAATCCTTCTTTAGTCCTGATCGCGAACCGAAACCGAAACCGTGCCCGCGCCGGGCAACATTGGTCCCGCGTCGTCATAGTCTGGGACAACTCACGTGGTACGAACGTCACGTACGTCATCCACCACACGACCGCGCGGACGGACGGATCGACGGAAGAAGCGTCGTGTCGTCTGCTCCACGGTCTCTGCTATCCAACGACTGTGCACTACCGCGGCCGCAGCACATTTTGACGCAGGAAAGGCAAAGTTGTTTCAAAGTTAGGTTTTGGGAACCATTAGTAGCTGAAGTTAGGTAAAGCACTCGTAATATGTTGCGAAGAGTGTACCGGGCTCAACTTTCGCCGGAATAGAACGAAGCGTAGTACTTTCGTTTGTTAGTGAGATAACGTTGTTTCTACAGTGTTCCGTTGCAACCAGTATTCGCGTTTAAGATACCCCACGAAGCGCTCCTAGGCTGTAATCTAGCTTAATCGTTCTCCGTTTTCTTGATTATCTCACAGTTGTAGAGTTTTCGTGGGAAAAGTTCCATCCATGAGACCATGACTTAATTGCGCGACGAGTGATACTTCTTAAAGCTCGTTATCACGAACCGTTTTCACAGTCGTATATCACGGACATTGGAAATGTCCCCGTTGAATGGACGCTCGCTCTATGCTAGTTCGTGTAAATTCTGAGCCCTAGGGCCTGTTGTGTCTACAACGTGGCATATATCGTGTGACACGGTGTATAAAGTAGGACAAATACGTCGAAACGATCGCTGGTTTATAAGCCGTTGGTGCTTGAAGTGTCTCTACGTACCACGTGTTTTTTTTTTTTTTTCAATTGTCCACTTACGGTTAGAGTAATACGGAGCACTTTTATATTGTGTAAAGGTTTTTCGTGCTCCGTATTATTCTGGCTACGGAAGTATTATCTACACGTATATTTTGTTAGTCAGTGATCAGCTTCTGATCGGTTAGTGTTATCTGGATAAACCAACGCACACCTCCGCATATGTAGCAGACAACACATTTTTCAAGCCTGCAACAAAAATAACAAGTTTTCCGCATTGAGTTATTGACACGATACGTCTTTTTTGCTATAGCAATATATATACAACACTAAAATCATCTCACACAATCCACACAATATAACAGAAATAAAAACAACCGCATAACACTGTATGTACAATACCTGGTTCAAACACAGCAATAATCAGCAGTAATAAATCTAGCATAACATTTGGCGACCAATAACGATTGAATGAAGGCACTTATGTCCTACAAAATCGCTGTATGATACGAAATATTCTGTAATTTAATGTATTAGTGTCATAGTCAAGGCAGCAGAGTAGGCTTGTAGTATGAATATTAAAATTATGTTGATTCATATGTTCCTGGTTTCAGCACCTATGTCGGACGATGAGAGCCTGTCGCTAGAGGCAGACCTTGAGGCTTGCGGCAAGGGGCCATCTACGTTCCTGACCCATATTTATTCGACCCTCCGTTACAAACGAGGGAGCGACATGCTCGGCAGCAGCAGCAGAGTCAGGAGTCACAAGTCCGCTAAAACTAATCAGTGAATCAGGATACTTGCAGATGTCAATATTTCTTTAGTTATCAGTACCTACCTACCTACCTTAAGTAACTGTAACCTGCGAGACTTATCACAAGCTGCTCAGTGCAAATCGAACCCCAGGCCATGCGATCCACAGCCCGACGCCTTTACTTGGCATGCGGAGGAAAAGAGAAGGAGAGCGTAGAAAGCAGGACCAACTATTGCTCACGAGAGCCTGCGTGAACAGCCGACCGTCGGCGCGTGCAGCTGGCTCCCGAATGACGGAGCATATCTCCCCAGGTGATCCTACAACGTCACGAGGAAGATCATAACGCATAAAACGGATGCCGCAGCGGGCGTATGACGCCACGACTTGGCGCAGCAGCCAACAAATAGATTAGCGGAGGCGATAAACCTCCTTCTCTCGCGATTACTGATTACTTCATTTACCACAAGGCACTCCTCCCCATCCAAGACACGGACACTCGGTAGAAGCAGGACACAAATGCTTGGCGAACCCAAATGCCGTCCCAGTGCAATACTCTGAAGACAATGCAATACCCGTCGGTCGGCACCAGAGGGGGAAAGGCGGTAGGAAAAGGGTAAATCCTGGCCGCTGGTATCGGTGGTTCCAAAAGGAAGAACGAGAAAGAGCGACAGAAGAACAGAACAAGAAGGCGGGCAAACGGTTAAGCGTGTTCCTTTTGCCGCGACGAGTTGAAATTTCTCGAGCGCTTGTCAATGTTATTACTTTTTATACAACGCGCAATTTTTATGTTTTCCCTGCAACGTAAGCTAGAAATGAACTAGGTACAGACCTCACAAGCGTCGTGTTTCTGCATCTTTCCGCGTATTAAGGCGTCACCAGCGGTATAACCGGAACCATCAACTGGGACAGTCGAGTACTGCTTCTCTGCCCCACCATAAGGGGATGCAGCAGAGGCAGGACCAACACCGTCTAACTTCAATATTTGACCTGTTTACAAGTCATAACTTGCGTCTGTGAGAACTTTTCCTGCCGTTATAATTGCGCCTCGCTTCCGAACACAGCATTCACCTGCCATATTTTTGAAGATCGACAGTCTTGTGTGCGATTGTTTGATAGCCTGTCATGACCAAGGACGGAAAAGGGCAAAAAGAATAAATGAAGTCTATAGAAAACCTACGTTGCGAAATAAGAACTGAGATGTGAGGCTTGAAAGAGAGCGTGAAATTCACCGGTGACACGTATGATGATGTCGAAACGATCACAGCTGAACTGAAGAAGTTATAAAAAGAGGTGAAGCAACTAACAGACGCTAAAAACGAGCTCCGAGGAAAGAACAAGTTACTGACGATCAAGATTCAGGAACTTGAGCAGTTTTAAAGAACTAACGCCCTGGGCGTAAAAGAGGTACCCCTCGGAGGTGAATCCCGCGAGATCGTTAAGACGCTATGCAAAGTTGTGGAAGAACCCATCCTAGACAACGACATTGACGTCTGCCACCGAATCCTCACTTCAAGAGCCGCCGAAAAAAAAATTCATTGTAGGCTTTGTTTGTCAAACAACACGAAATGCGGTTCTGGCAAAGTCAATGAAAGATAGACTTGATAATACACTACTGGGGTTTCGAGGTGGAAAACGCCCAGTGTATCTAAACGAGCATCTGACTGCAGAAAAAAATATAGGAAATGCTAGCTATTGCTCGCAAACTAGTTTCTGGAGGGACACCCGTGTTATCAACTGGTGGAGGGTTTGCACGCGCCGAAATAACAACACAGATTTTATTAAAATTGACTGCCTAGAGCATGTAGAAAAAATGATCGCGTTGAGATGATAGTCAACATATAATCGCGTTGCATCGCTTGTTTTGCAATGGCTGAAAGCACACTTAATAAGGGCAAATACTATGAATACCTACTTTTCAACACCTTTCAAAAAATTACATAACCAGTTTCTCCGCACTTCACATGAACATGCGCAGAATGAAGGGTATGGTGGATTTGTTTGAACTGTGTTATACTTTTTTAGGATATAGCTTTGATGCTCTTATTTTAATGGAAACATGGCTAACTTTAAACGAACATTTACCGACTATGGCGGATTACAAAGGCACGGGTATATATGATTAGGAGCATAAAATGAAGGAATGGAATAGCGATTTATGTGAAAGAATGTCACTTGAACATGGAATTAGACAAATATTCAGTTATGAAAACGGATACTGAATTATGCTAGTAAACACAGGAAAGGTAATTGTTGCTGTTGTATACCGACCACCAGCGTGGAAGCGTGTTTTCATTTCTTGACTTTTTTGTGACATGCTAGCTTCCTCGGTGATTCCCATCTGGCATTTCTCATCATGGGCGATGTAAACATTAATACTATTTCTGAGGAGTCAGTGGCGAGGCGGTTTCACAGACCTGCTACTTTCTTACAACCGTATCAACACGACAACACTTCCGACTAGAGTAACCACGACAAGTGCAACACAAACATGTAACATCTTTGTGTTACAAATATGAACTCAGATAGTATGCCGGACGTAATAACACATGATATCAGTGATCACACGCCCATTTTCTGCTTGACCCGATATCCAAAATGTTTCTAAAAGCCGCAATAAAGGAAGACAGGTCTAAAGAACAAGAAATGAGGAGTAATTCATCAAGTTTAGAGAAAATGTCGCGCAAACCGACTGGAACGACGTTTTTGATGAGGAAAACCTTGGATCTAGCTTACGATGCCTTATCGTCTATGCTTCAAATGTGCTACGAGGCTGCATTTCCGCTAGTTATATCTAATGTCAGAAGCAAAAACGAAAAAAAGAAAACGCATGGACTGAATGCTACCTTATTAAAATTAAATTAAGAAAAGAAATCGGATGCATCATACTTTTATTAAAACTACACGACCCAAATGCTCTAGCCGAGTTCAAGACAATATGAAATACCCTGCATGGACGTCTTGAAAAGTCAAAACGAGAATATCATCTCCACAAGTTTTCAAATATATCATTATCCAAGGAAGTTGCAGAGAAACAGTTAAGTCTAACTAGAATAGCAAATATGCACAGCAGCGTGCGAGGCCATCAATCTAGGTAACAAAGTGCTGACTGCCCAAGAGCTTGTAAAGGCAATGAACACCTACTTTATAACGGTATGGACATATACAGTACCTAAAAAGGTGGCGGAATCCAGAGCTACGCACTGCCAAACATCGCCATTAACTTCCATTATGTTCTTTCCGACGACTCCGTACGAAGCTGATATAATTGTCAGAAACCTAAAACATAACGCTACAGCTGGTTTCTACTGGACGAAAGCTTCTTCAAATCAAGTATCCATCGTCCACGCTAAGTCCCAGATATTGCGCATTCAATGAACCAGATGTTTATTATGGAAGTATTTCCTGACCAACTCGAAATTGCCAGAGTAAATCCGATTCATAAAGGCGGATGACTATTCTGCAAAACTACAAGCCAATATCAGTTTTACCAATTTTGTCCCAATCATTTGAGTGTACAATCGTCAACAGGTTAGGAAAGCTGTTTCTCAAAGCATGCTAAAATAACAGGAAGTCACAGTTTGGTTTAAGACAAAGAAATAGGTCCACTGACCAAGCACTTCTTTATATCAAAGGATAAGATTACAGACAACATAGAAAACAAGTTATATGCACTGGTAAATTCTTCAGACCTGAAAAAAAGCATTTGATATCAGTACAACATGATATTTTATTGGGAAAACCGGAGCGCTATGGCATATGTGGAACCACATTGCAATTAATAATAAACTATCTAGAAAATTGTTGTCAATATGTTACTGTTGAAAAGTATCGTCAAGCTAACTATTAATCAAACCTGGCGTCCACAAGGCTCCATTATGGGCCCGGTATTGATTCCTAATATAAAATAATGATATAGTCAATAGTTATAAATTCAACAGACGATGTTTGAAGCTGATAGCTTGAACTAACACCCTGGGTGAATTAATCTAAATACGTTATATTCAGGCATGAACAAACGGGACGATAACATGACTGTGATTAAAATCAACGATGCCGCATCAGAACAAGTAACACAACAAAAATGTCTCACTGTTTGGTTCCACAAAGAGCTCACGTGGAACACGTACATTACACATCTGAAAACACCACCATCAAGAGCAATTAGATGCATGTAAAAAAGTTACAAATATAATACCGCTCAGGTTGAGAAAGTCCAGGTATGATTCGCTATTTTACTCCCATCTTTTATATGGTATTTTGTTCTGGAGTACTACGACAATTGGAAATTATAATCAACTCTCATATGCTGCCAAATAAAGTGCTTCGTATGTACGCGGACTACCACGGACACGTGCAGGACTTTCACTGCGAAACACTGTTACACTATACATAACATGCTAAAACGCAAATAAAATATCTTATTTTTAGCGGGCAGAATATTTACACGAGAATCAACTCTATAAAAAATTTCAAAACATTCAAGACGGGAGAGCCAACTTTTTTTTACAAACTAGATGGCAGACGCCCAGAATTCGAACTAATTATGGTAAAAAAAAATAAATATAAATTAACATTAAAATATTTTTTGAAATATTTTGGATGATGAATGGGAGTTAATCTGAATTCCTTTTCCAAATACAGAAAAAATGTAAAAAGTTTTCTTATTAATCACAACATTACGTTTCATATTTATTGTCTTGATGTTTACTCTTCACGTATCTGATTATCCATAACTTGTAACAGTGACAAACCTTTTATCCTGCTATTTTAGAAATAGGCCACCCGGGATGTGTTATCGCTTGGTAACACTTACGGTTTCTAGTCTATAGGTGCGTAACTAGTGTTTTTATTTGTTTTGAAATTGAGTAGTGCCTTTCAATACGTGTATTTTTGTACTCATTCTGTGTATGTGAGTTGCTATGCTCTCTTAGTGATTTTTATTTATTTTTTATGATATTAATCGAAATATGTGCATAAAAACGGTCCTGTTGATTGTTTATGGATTCTATGTAGTTCTTTTTTATTATTATTATCATATCCATCTGGATGTATTTAATTTGGTGCTGTTAAACTGTAATGAGGGGAAAGGGCTCGTCAGGGCAGGAATGCCTTTTTCCTCGACCGCCCTGCCGGCCTCGGCCTGCAGAACCAATAAAGAAAGAAAGGTATGGTCGGCGCTCGGAGTTCCAGGTCTTCCGTCGCATAGCCGTGAGCTGTACAGCCGATCCCGGAGGCACTGCGATACCCGTCGGACGGCGATCAGGGAGGCGCGAGGCCACATCGCCGCTGCAGTGCTACGATATATTTCGTATTCCTCCTGCTATCGTCCTATAATTACGCTCATCGACGAGTTTCGATGCTCCGAAGATCAAATGTAACACGCGTTTTGATCTGGAATCGCGTTTTGATCTGATTGCCTCTGCGACGTCTGTGAATCAGTATGCTTGTGTTGTGTATTTTTCACATTTGTTTCCGTTCGGTTTCTCATGTGTCGTTCAGTAGTATAAATTTACGTCATGTTGAAATATTTTGTTGTGTTCAATTTTTTATGTGAATAACAAATAAATGTGGTTCATATCACATTTGTTGTTTTATTCCATTAATTTTTTTTTACATTCGAAACATGGGTTTCATTTCATCAGATTCGGAACGATATCATGCCTGAAACTTCCAGCCGTCTCTTACACACAGCCTACCCTTTTTCTTTTTCTTACTTTAGTTCCTGATTTCCGTGTTTCTTTTTGCACAACTTCATAGCTTTGCGGCAAACAAACACGGCGCGTTATATTTTTAAGATTTCCTGGGAAAGTAAGGTAACGGTCCCATTCCATATAAATAGGGCTGTCTTAACAAACAGCCCGTCGATTGACACTGCAATGGAAGTTGTTTACACACATATGTGAAAATGTCAGGTCAAAAAGAATGTCAGAAAAATGTCAAATGAATGTCAATGTGAAATAGGGCATAAACAAATATAAAGACACGCCAGTCCGGCGTTTTTCCACCTCACGAATTCGACATTTGTTCTCGCTAAAGTTCCTAGAATAAAGGTTCCTACAAGTAGCGCCATTCTCTGAAGCGCCGACTGCGTGATGGTTCAGATTTTAGGTAGGGAATGGCGGCGCAAAGCAGAAGAGTGATCTGAATGATTCCATTTTTGTTCCTACTGAATGTGCTTTGTCATTCGTGATTAGTTATCGTTACTTGTTAAAAGAAGCATCAAAAGACTTCAGTTCTTGCCCCATTTTGGAGACAATGTCCATCTCTCACTATCAAATAGGTGATGGGTGTTACTAATTCTCCGGGAGTTACTCACAAAATCTACAGCCTTGACTGGCACGGTAGGTCTTAGGGGAACCACGTGTTCTCGTGTCTCTCCTATCTAGGCCTAGCAATGCATGTCGTGGGGACCGTGATCGCGGCGGCTTCCCGGATACGAGGCGAGGCCGCATTCCTCGAGGAGGGCGGTGCCTCCCTCGCTCGCTTGGGTGAATGTGCCTCTGCGCACCCTTTGGAATGGTCGTGCACGTGACCCACCTGCGGGCTAGGCCAAATCCGCCCCGGGCGCGTCCATTTCCGTAGGCTAGATACGCCGGCCCCGAAACGGTGGTCAGCACTATTTCGTTGGGGGAGGCTCGTGTCATTGGTGCCTCTTCCTTTGCAGCTTCCCTTCCCACGAATCTGCCTAGTAAGGTAGCCTGGGCCCTCCAGGTGAATCTCTCTGGTACAACAGCGCCGACTTTTTTAGTCTTTAATTTATTTGACCGACGGGCAAAGTGTGGTGGCGAGACGCCAGTAAACCGGCTTCTCGGAAGCTAAAGGCTATCCGGGAGTTTCCTACGCCAAACGGACGTAAGCACGCTTCCGTCGTTATTTGGGAATGGTGACTTTTACCGCCAATTCATCCCCAACTGCGCGTCACTCCAAGCGTCACTCACGCGGCGACGTCAGAAAAGTTGTGAGCTGGAAGTGGGGGACCCGAGCAGGAGGCAGCATTTCGCTGCACTTCCAAAGTACTCGCGGGCAATTAAAGCTTTCCCGACTTCAACAAGCCTTTCGTGACGAAAACGAACGCGAGCAAACTGGGCTTGAGGAGCGGTTTTGCTCCGAGAGCACGAGGGTGTGCAAGGACCGGTGGCTTTTCGCTAGCCGCTCGCTGGTACCGTCAGAGGTGAACTACAACACATGTGAGCAAGAGTGCCCCGCCATTGTTTTTGCTCATTGTGCATCGATTTACGGAACCATTTTCCGCAAGGTAGGAAAACGCCCCCTTCGCCCCCCCCCCCCGCTCTCCCAAAATCACGTGATGGCATGGGCTTCTGTCTTGTTGGCTTAAGCCCCGCCATCACGTGACTCTTGGGAGAGGGTGAGAAGAGGAGGGCGCGTGGGGTATTTTTCCTCACTTGCGGGAAAATGGTTCCGTAGGTCGGTCTTTAGAGCACTTCGACATTTATGTCGACGGGACCACGTTCGTGTCCAGGTGGCTAGCGAGATGGGCCTCCAGCTGCTGCAGAAATACGAGTGTGCCGAGCGGTACAGGCAGACTTGCCCCTGTTACTTGAAAAATGTAATGGGTTACAATTACAAAACTACCGAGCTCTAAAATGTAAGGGATTACCAAGTGTTACTTTTGCTGAAAAGTAACGGATTAGTTTACTCGTTACGTTACAAATTGCTTTCACGTTACTTTTCCCAAACACTTATCAGGGAAATAATAAAAGCAATTGGGATGTTTTCAAAACGTTTTCGTGCATCACTACTTTCCATTTCTCATACGCCAGCATTAGGGTGGTCCTTGCAAAAATAACATATTGTATTTAAGAGAAAGAGTGTAGGTGCACTCCGTTCACCCGCAAGCTGACGAGGCACGGAAAGCTGCAACCCCACCCGCCAGTCCCACTGGCTTACGGCGACCGGAAAGAATCCCCAGCACTCTAAAACACGGAGGAAAAAGGCAGCAACGGCGCGTCTTCCTCCCTTCTACCGGACGCGCCTCGCTAAGACGGACGATGAAGAAGGGAGGAGTAACGAGACGCTTTTTCTCCTCCTCCAGGCAGACGGGAGGACGGTTCCGCCCTCCTGCCTCAGTCTTCTTCGGTACTTTCTGTTTCTCGAGCGCGTCGCGCACGTTGCCTAATAAATGTTGTTGAGTTATCTCAGTTCGGCCAGACAAAGACGCCCGTAATTCCGTCTCCCAAATACAAACGCGGAACATTTCGCTGTATCGACGTTTTTACCACTAACTTTGTCAAACGCAAACGAAGCCGCTAGAAACCGCGAGGTTCCGAAGCAGTGCCAGCACCGCTACGCAGTGTTGCCAACCGTAGGGTAATTACCCTACTTGTAGGGTATTTTAGGTATTTTGGTACATTGTAGGGCATAGAAGCCGTCCGGCTACCGCCAAAAGAAGGGTTTTTTCAGACTGCTTCTTTAACGGAAAGCACAATACAAAAAAGAATAGTAAAAAAAAAAAAAAAGTTGCCGTGCAAGACGGTATAGCTTTACAACCCATATGCTGCCATACCACGACATCATGCAAAACGAAAGTATCCAAGTTGCAAGACGCGCTAACACCAACAGAGAGCACCGCACAGCAAGTTGGAGCAAGTGGGAGAGGTGGAGGAGGTGGGCTATGCTTAGGAAGCTTGGAGCCAGAAGAGGTATCTTCCAGTGGAAATGGTCCCGCCAATTTTTCTCTGATGACTGAGTCTGGTCCATCCGGCGGTCCTTGTTACACCTGCGAAATACGTGGCACCGCGGGCGGAACTACCCAGAGCCCACCAGAACCGGCAGCCACGTGTTCAACTGGGCTTTTCTACGCGCTGAGGGCGGTGCGTGCTGCTGCAAATAACCATAGCTGGAACTACAGTAATACCTCGTTAACTCGAACACGGCTATCTCGAAATAGTGGTTAAGTCGTAAAATTTCCTTGTCATGGAATGAGCTCCCATAGGCACAATGTATTTTGTCCTTGCTTATCTCGAAAGGTTTTCATGACGGACTTCGGATATCTCGAAATCTCGTCAGCGAAAATCGCAAAAAAAACCCACAATAAACAACAAAAACTGCCGCAAAAAACAAACAAAAAACGTGCATGCGCAAAAAAAAAAAAATGCGGAAGCGCAAGGAAACAAAAAAAATGACCGCGGTAAACTCAAAAACGTCTTTTTTTTTTCTTTTTTTACGATTTTCATTTGGACAAACTAATCGTTCACAAGCCGGGATGCCTGCAGTTCCGTGCCGCCGAGCGTTTTGTTCCGCTCTGTCTTTCGTTTTCTCTTTGCTCCTGGGTTCTTCCGTTTCCCTTCCAGGTCGGGTCGTCGTGAGTCTCGTGTTTCCCAGAGGTGTCTCGTTCGTTTCAAGGGTTTCAAGTGTTCTGCTCTTTGCTGCTTGTCCGCCATTTTTTGTGTATTTCAAAAAGTCTTGCGGCCACACGAGTAAGGGTGAAGTGTTCGATTCGGTCATCGGTTGTGAATTCTCTGATGTTGTTGGCGCGTGACTCGATTGACCGTGAAGATGGAAGAGCCCAAACAGTGCAAATCACTGACGCTTGAGAGGAAAGTTGCTCTCATCAGAAAAGTTGATGATGCTGCGATTGTTAGAAGTTTTATTTAGAACATCGCGCGATCAGAGGTAAAAATTCCGGTACTTTGCTTATCTCGAAATTTCGCTTATCTCGAATTTTTTCACAGTTTTTGTGACTTCGAGTTAACGAGGTGGCTACCACGCAGGCCATCTCGACCTGTGCGCTCTCCTTACCAACAACGCCCAGGGAGAACGTCGATCACAGACGACCTGACGAGTACGGTGATGACCGATTTCAAAGCTGTCGCGGGAATCCCGCACAGATGCGCAGTCGGCACTCAGTTTGGCGACCGCCTTACCGACCGCACAAGTAGTTGGGACTCGAAGGCAGCTCACATGCCTGACGAACGACGCCTTAGCCATGAACGAAGCCAGCAAACGACATGACGCTTCATCGAACGACACTTAGCGAACACGAGCGAGCCACCGGCTATCCTATCCATCCCCTGGTGTAATAGCCTTCCGGTTTGCCGACATCAGCACCTTGGTTTGACGAATCCCTCATGCGGTACACCCAGAGAAGCTAATAACATACCGCTCGGATTAGCCTTTCTGGCAATGAGCCGACCTGTTCGCTCGCGCCCGAGGGCTGGTCCTCAACGCAGCCCAGCCTTTGACTTCACGACAAACCGGATAAAACATGCTGGCTGTGTGGACACAGCGCGCTTGCGAGCCACGGTGTTTTAGAATCAACGCACGTATGCGCGTGCATGCGTGCCCTCTCGCTTGTGTACTGTATTAATATTACCCTGTATCATCATAATCCATACAACAGTATTGTTTTGAACAAAGATTTGCCTTGTAGGGTAAAATGTAGGGTAATAAGAAAACATCTGTAGGGTAATGTAGGGTATTCCAGACGCTGGCGTGGGGTATTTTCGAAAAATAGGTTGGCAACACTGGCGATACATACGCTGGGCTAAGACGGCCTCTCTTTGGATTGCGGAATAACGAGTCGACGTTGACGACGTTATGGAAACCGCAGAAAACTGCTTCAAAGACAGGCAGGTTTTCCTGCCGGGTGACTTGGCGCCTGCTGTGCCGAGTTCGGTTCTGTTTTCCGATGCCGAGTTACAACCGTCAATAAACATGGTTCTGTATTTCTGCGCGTCAGCAACATAGAAGCCACATCGCAGTGGCAGTGTATTGTGCGTTGTGAACAGAAGACTGGAATTATCGCCGATGGGACCGAGCAGTTTGCGTGTCGGTGGTGAAACAACAGTATGAGATGACGAAAACCTGCCGGGCATTGATGCCACTGGTCGGACTCCTTGATCGGAGAGGGCGGCGGGCCGCAGGTTGACATTCCGCTTTACGTTAAAGAGTTTTAAGACCGTATGAGAGATTACGGTGCAGCCCATCAACCTGCGGATAGTCATGTTGGAACGCTGGCCCGAACCGTAGCTCCTATCGTATACAGTGGCCATAGTGACTGTCGTCTGCGATGTCCTGTTGTCTCCTACCCCGGAGAGCGATTGCGCTCTGGGGACATGACTGGAACAGTATGGAAATATGACAGAAAGTGCGTATATTTACAGTTTGGAACTTTAGTATTAAAAAAATACATATGAAATCCACAAAAGAAAAAAGCTACCCTTTAATTCTGCCGTTTAAATATGCTACGGTTCCTCGAGAAAACTGCCCTTCCTAGTGTGGGCGCGCCGCGTGCGAGCGCTAAGGTTTCGGAGCTCATGCCACGGCGTAGCTCCGTACACTTAACACCTGCCGCCAAATCGCAACTTTGACTGCATTCAGGTTGATCGAAAAGCGATTTCTCTGCCCGTGAAGCATCGCTTAGAGCTGAGTGAATACCCGCTCTTACAGAGATTAATTGAAGACAACAAATTGGTGGCCGCACGCGAATAACACAAATAGAAAAACAAATACTACAATAGAAAAGCTGGCTTCGACGTGCCGTGGGGGAGCAAACACATGGCTTGGAACCGCAGCGGAGCGCCTTGTTTTCTTGTTGTTTTTAAGTAACAGCAAAGCTTATACGCACATGGGTTGTGCATCTCGACCGGAAATGGCATATACGTACGACGCGGAACGTGTTGGGTCTCGTATAGGAAACGAACGGCTCAAAACTAGTTTCTGAAGCGGTGGCGCAGCGGAGTGGAAAGGTGTGGTGTTTCATACGCATTATAGGTAGCGGACCCGGGTTCAATCCGCAACGTGAGCTTAGTTTTTTTGTGTTTTTTTTTCAAGCATTTTTTTATGAATATTTGGCAATAATTACATTTCTCTTTGCAATTATCACTGCAAAAAAAGCACATATTTTCGGCGAAACTCGCTGCACTAAATGGTTTTGGACTCCCTCTTTCCGGAGGTGCAATGGGGACGGCAGGCTTGGAGTTGCCGGCTGGACGCCGCGAGACGGCGTGTACGGAGAGCACAAGTGGGTTAACAGGTTCGTAACTAACAGCCACAGACTGTCGCCGCGAGCGGCGTGAACGCAGGCGGGGGTGGGTTAACGCTTCCCCACTGATACACGCGCCATCCGAAAAGGGTGACCTAAATGGCACGAGCTCCGCGTCGTGCGTATAGCTATTTCCGGTCGAGATGCACGATGTAGTGCTAATAGCTTTACCCTTTAAATAATCACGGAATCAGCGTTTGTGTTGGTGGTCGTTAATAGGGAATTCGTAGTAGACCGTTTTTCTCCGCTACGGTATCCCCGAAGAAAATGTCGCACCTGCGCATGCCCGCTGCCAGCCTTATCTGCATAGTTCCTGGGGGTCTTGTGGAGGATTACGGAGCGCTATCCGGGTGCTTAGCGGGCTGCGGAAACGGTCTACTAACAGTTCCCTCAGTGAAACAGGAGTGCTCCCGGCAGCCTCTTTTTATATTCTATCTCCTCATCGTCCTCTTCTACCCAAGCCCATAGCAGCACAGCGTTTACTTTGTACTAAAGATTCATCCCTTACCTGTTCAAAACACTCTCAGAGGTATGCCATTACTAGAAAAAATCAACATGCTGGCAATAATATTAATGGCTTAGGTGGTCACCGAGAAAACCCGTACCTTCAATACGACGAGTATAAAAGGCTGAAACGCAGAGCTTGGACGTATAGTAATCGGGTTAGTGTGCTGTGGTATTGATGTTTGTGTGCGGCGTGTATGTGTATGCGTTCAATTTATATGTTCAACTGATGCTTGTAGTATGTGAGATATATCTACACCTGTATAATAAAAGTTGTCCGCCGGGGCCCGAAGCGTAATGGTAGCTTGAGCAAATCAAATATTTTTAGATGCGAGCATCTCGCTCGGGTCTATGTCCCGCGGCCTTGTAGTCCGCACTCGCACTACGCACGCGCAACTCTCCTCCTTCCTCTCTCCAACAGCTGCACGTTACCCTCTCCGCTCTCTGTCCCTAGCCAGGGGCCGCGTGCACTGCGCGTTCGTTCGCTTTACTCACACTGCGCGCGCACGCGCGCAGCTCATCCTCTCTAGTCTCCTCTCCTTCAGAGCGGGAAAAAAATAAACGGCGAGCGCCGAGCGTTCCAAGTTTCTCTGCCGCGAGCCGCGACGAAGGCTCGCGTAGGGGGTTACGCTGGTGGCAGCTGCTGGCGCCATCTCTCGACGTCAGCACGCAACCGACTCTTTCCTCGGAATCAACACGATGCTCCGCATCACCCCCGTGGTTCCCCTCGGGAAGATGGTGTAATTTTTTTGTAGCACATGAACATAGCGCCACCTATCCTAACTGCTTGCAGATTATCACGCTTGACCCTGCCATCTGGGGCAAGCGATTCAACCTTCTTTCATGCTTCACGATCTCTTCTGGTTACAGCCAAGTAAGCTTTTTAATGACTGTTCAATCACTTGGTCTGGACGAAACTCGCCCAGATCAAAACGGGCAGGGGGTAGGAATCGTGATATAGCTGTCCGTATCCAAGAGCAACGACGGAAGACAGCTGAGGGGCCACGCGGTCATTAAATCGAATCCGTATGGCAATGCTCACGCATTTACTATTGGATGATACCCATTGATCGTCGAGCCATCTTTTTATTTCTTCCCTGCCTTTTGTTCGATGAGCCCGGTCGCCAGCAGGTTGGCGAAAGAAATACCCCGGCGACTCCGACTCTCGTGACAATACTCGCTTGGATTTTCTGACGCCTCCTCTCCTTCACGTGTCTCTTCTTCTCGCAGCTCCATGGTATACTCGGTTTTCTCCTGAGGCAAAGATATTTCGTGCGGAATACACCATCACGAGCTTACGCGACCGGCGCTTACGTGACCGGCACTTACGCGGCTTTGTCTTACGCGACCGATGCTCAATAGCTTACATGACCGGCTCTTCAGCAAGGGCGCTTCAGCCACCATCGCTTCAGCCAGGGGCGTTTCGTAACCTTGATTACGCGACATTGAGCGTTGCTGGCCTATAAAGCTAACTCTTTAAAAAAAAGAGCGCACTATTTCGCATCACAAAAGGTACAGAAATACATGGAGGCATTAATACCTTGACGGCAATTGTAAATTTAATTTTTATTATCTGCGTGTGGTTTTGTATTTACAGTTTATCGTGGTACTGTTATCTTCGTTGATTCAGAACCCACGCACTTCTTGTACACATTTTCGCACCGAGTTGGAGGATCCTCGTCTACTGTATAATAATCCATCCACAGCGTACAGCCTGAAAGAGCAGAGAAAGGCATTGATGTAAATAGCCACAATGTAGTACTCATGGTATGCACGAGTTGACAAAATATAATAGAACTGGTGTCTGGGGAAGTGTACAATAACTATAGGTAGCATACAACGTGGGAGTATTCAAGAATGGGAAGGTACGAAGTACACTACACGTCTCGGTCGCACATTTCACGAACGTACTTACTTAGATCGCAGGCATGGCACACCAGAAAGTATTTAAGGGAAGACACTCAGCATTTATACTTATTAAGTCTTCGAAATCGTATTTAGGCTGTTTTATAGAATACTTCGAGTGAGCTACAAATATGTAAAAATCTATTTGTCACTTTTAAGATATGGGATCTCTGAAGTCACCAGGCTCGATCTAAAATTGACCGTAAAAATTAGCGCCTCCATGTAGCATTCGAAACTTTTCGTCGAAGGTGTATTTCACAGGTCGGTTTTTTCATGTAAAATTACAGAGCGTAGCTCCCTTTCTGTAAACAATAGGGCCAAAACACTTGCCTGGGTCAACGGCGGGCGGCGACGCAGACGACCGAGTTGAGTGGCGGACGCGTTTGGCGCAGTATCGATAGATGGCGTCGGGAGCAGCGTCGGAAGGTGGGGCAGGCCAGCGAAAGAAAGCAGACGGCACGCAGACGAAATCCGTCGGCAGCAAAAGCGCCGTCGTTATGCAACCGCGTATTTCGTTTTTACTTCAAGTTTTGGTACATTACAAAAAAGTTATGTTCATTTTAGTCAATTGTTTTAGTAGATCACGGTCGCCGCAAGCTGTCTCGATAAGGAGGTAGCGCCGTCTACCAATACGTGCGCCAAATGCTCCCCGCTACTCGACTCGGTCATCTGCGTCGACGCCGGGCCGTTGACCTTGGCAGGTTTTTTTGCCCGGTTTTTTTACAGAAAAGGAGCTATGCTTTGTAATTTTACAAGATAAAAACCGACCTGTGAGATACCCTTTGACGAAAAGGGTAAATTCTCGATCTGCAGGCGCCAATTTTTACGTCCCATCTTAGATCGAGCCTGGTGACTTCAGTCCCCCTGTATTTGGAAAGCCTTTTTTTTTAATTACTCATGTTACAGGTTCATAATCTCACGACCAAAAAAAAGAGAAAGAAGATCATACTGAGTGTTTTTAGCTAAAAAATCACAACTTATGCTATTATGTATTACGATCCTCCTACCATATATGGTCACATGTCGCATAAACCGTTTTAGGAAATCATTTTTTACATGAACACCTCACTAATGAGTCTAATAACTAAGTTCTTAAAAGCGCAGACAAGAGGTCGGGAAGATGCACAAGCAGAGATGGCAGTAATTGCATTATTATGATGAAATTACTGTAATTCAATTACCTTTGTTGTAATGAGTAATACAATGAATTATATTCATACTCTGCTAATTTAGTAATGTAATGAATTACCTTCAGACAGTAATTTTGAGGAAATTACTCATTACTTTCTAACTACTCTTTTTCCACAGTCCCATCTAAAAACAAAACCTGAGACGCGGGAGTCGAGAGCGAAACAAATAGACATAGACGGGGTCGAATGGCGAAGGCGATGAAGAAAAGCTTTCGAGTGATGACATAGCTGGAAGGCCGCAGGTCACGAAACTCCAATCCAGACGAATTCACGGCGAAAAGGAATCGGGGACCGTTCCAGGCTGCGATGTGGAGGGCACATCACTAAGAAGATCAACACATTTTAAAACCTGTGACGATTCAGGGGTTAACCTTCAATCGTTTGCCAAGAATCCACAACTTCTCGCGAGTTTTCTTTTCCTTCGTAGGTAAATATGTTTTTGTACGCTGCGTTAACCACTAAGCTGACAGCGTGGTGGAAGCTGCGAGCTCGCTGAAGCTGTCGTGCGTAATTCTTTCGTCACTTGATCACGCCCCCGCCAATACCCACGCGCACAGAGCAAAGTCAGCTGATGGGGAGGCGGTTGACTGGTTCGACGAGCACGTAGCTACCACCGCACAATCAGCTTAGCGGTGAGCAGAATATATTCGGAAAAGGCGAAAAAGAGAAACAAGATGACTCACATTGAGAAGTTAAATTAGGGAAAAGCAAACGCGCAGATATTGGCGCTGGTTCGTCGGGGAGGGACACATTTCTGGAGGCGCCCGCAACCCCTTCCCTTCTCTGGTGGCGTCTCACCCCAGAAAGCATGCGGCTCCCTTTGCGTGGCAAGGCGCGATAATTCGCGCCCTTCTGGTGTTATAGAGCAACACTCATCGAGAAGAATGCCCGGGAATGCTTCGACCAGTGCTTTTGAAAGAAAACGATTGACTGCGTCCGAGTCAGAAGAAAGTTTTAAGAATTTCCTCAACCTTGTGAAGGATGGATTTAGGAAGGATGGATCCCGTTCGCCAAAGACCACATAAGGCAGTTTAGCACATTCACACAAGCTGTTGCAACTTGATGCAAAAACCTGACCTACCGAATTGCACGACTTTGTTAAAATCACATCACATCAGCCATACAATCAATCACATCAGTCATGAATTGATCAAAATGAACAGCGAAATCAGTGAACTGTCTGTTTTAGTCATATCTTAGAAATCTCTACCTTATGTTTAGCACTTCTGACGTCACGGGCACGAATTACTACCTGAAAGAATATAAAAGTAATTTCGAAGTAATTTGATTACTTTTCAAAGTAATTGTAATGTAATGTAATTACTTTAGTCTGTAGTAATGTGTAATGTAATTTAGTCACATTGGCGTATTTCTGAGGAAAGTAATGATTAATGTAGTTTTACTACTTTCGGAAAATAATTGTGCCATCGCTGTGCACAAGTATCTATATCCCTTTTCTACGAAAAAGTGATGATATCTTTTAAATAAGGCTCCTGCAAACAGAAATGTGACGTGAACCTCCCCTTCACACGCAGGTTCTCCTCTACATGAAGGAAATATCTTCTCTCCCTCTTTCCCCTCCCGGAAGGCGACGCCATTCTTAAGCGTGGCTGTGCAGCGCCTCTAATAGCGATTTCGATCGACTCGCACCGGAACTGCCCTGAAACCAGAATGGTGGATTTTTGCCGTTCTGGTTTCAGGGCATTTTTTACTTTTTTGGGTGTTCGTCAAAATTATTGCCGATGAACGTATTAAAGCAATATTCGGTTAACCTCCCGGTTAATTAAATTAATGCTTTATTCGCAGTTATTACTTTTAACCGGTTAATCGGCAAAATATTGACGAAGCAAAAAGAGTGCAAGATTAAAACGCATTCGCCTCGCAGACGTGGACGAGTACACCTTTATCAAGAAGAAACGTTTAGGTAAAATGTTAACCTAAACTAAACTACTATAGACGCGAGATTTGTAACTTCAGACAACTACAGAGGGTTACTCGTGTCCCGGCAACTTCAATGCCGTGCAAGTGTCCGTGTAGTTCAGCAGACTAATGTGAACAATCAGAGCAGGTCGTTCTTGTCGGAGAATATCACCGAACCTCTTTGCCTCATGCAGCTGAAGTAATATTATCTGAGCGGGAATGTCTTTCAATTGTTCTCAACTTTACATACGAGATATGATTCATAATCGTTATCCTATATTGCGCCGTTTATCACATATTCCGCAACAAAAAAATATATATATATATATATATATATATATATATACGAACATATGCAGATGAATGAACCATACTTAATCCAATGAATCAAAGAATTAAAGTTTTCAAGAACCCGCAGAAAGCCGAAAAAAGGCGGAGTAAGATTTATATATATATATATATATATATATATATAAAGGCTTGGCTTTAAAAAATATGATGCATGGAGATGAACGAGTCCGACTACTCAATAATTCATCAATTAAAGAATGTGAGATTATTCGGGTTAAAAGTTTTTATCCCTGCCCAGCCCTACTTTTCGGTGTTCTTCAGTATGTTACTCTGCTTCTAACTGAGGTTTGAGGAATACTTAGACATCTCAGTTAGTCACTCACCTTGGCTGGTTTTATTATAGAAGGTTTTTATAACTTGGCACTTCTCTGTGACGTTCAAGTAAATAAGTTTCCTATTTTGTTCTGTTTGACACAAGAAACAAAAGAAAAACACGTATATAACTTGTCTTCGGGCTATTTCTACATGTATTACTCGCAAGAGGGAGCAAGTACGCGGACTAACTGGTATAAAGACATGTTAATCTAAACCCGTTCTTCTTATTTCTTATTATCTCAGCATGAAGTACCTTTTTGTATTTTGTTTTACTGTCGGTTAAATACCGTTACAGTTAGGAACTGGGAAACAAAATGACGGTCACAAAATGAGGTTGGAAAAGCTTGAAGGAATAGCAAAACGGCGGCAACTTTGTTTAGTGTTTTTGCAGGCAGCGAACATGTGCTTATTTACAGATTTCTACTTTGTTTTCCTCCAATTCCACATTTCTCCGGGACTTCACGTGAGACACTGGCACACTTCACCGTTGCCTGAAGACCTATCAAGCAAAACTGAAGTATGCAAAAGCCTGCCCTCTAGCATGACTAAAAAAAGGATATCAACCAAGTGAGCACGCAAAAAACAATATTCCTGCAGCCAGCTGCTCATCGCAGTAAAATAACACGGAACACTCCAAGTACAGGCCAGAGTGAAAGAAGCCTTGGTCGCATTAATCTACTTTATTATTTATTTTGAAAAAAACATTTCACTATATATATATATATTATATATATATTGTCGCATGCATGGCTGAGAATGAACGCTACTTCATACTTCGAAATATGTGGCAGTCGAACATTCTAGAGCGAATGTTCGAGATACCAAGTATATTAGATAAGGAGCCCAGCGTGGTCTTTGCCGTCGCATCTCGCTCTAGTCAGCTGCCACGCCAACATCTCGACGCTCACTGCTGCTTTCCCAATAGTCCTTCTTTCGTTTGTTTCTGGTACAAGTTTGCTGATGAAACCTTTATTTTCAATTTACGCTTATTGATTCTTTTGCATCTCCAACATATATACGTATTGTGGGGGATGAGGAAAAAGCTGTCCAAGCAGCTTGACTTATCCCAAGCCTCTATAAAGGTATACTGCGGTTCAGAAAACTACACTAAAGTTTGCATATGGATACTATTTGACAAAAGTACTACAAAACCAGAAAATGTCAACAAAGAATAAAGTGAAAACGCTTTCATGAATGGGCATTATAGCCACTTATTTGTTTACAATAGTTAGAAAAAGCTGTGAAGAAATTTAGACATTGTAGCGTAAGTTCGCCTTGAAGAAAACTCTGCAATGAAAATCAAGTCTATTTGGAAAAAGATATCCAAGCTTACGCAAGCTTGGATACAGTATATTAATATTTCAATCTATAAAAATGTTTAGTAGTCTTGGTAATGTTTTTCTAATTATTTAAAGGCCGTAATATGTGCGAGATACTTCTACCATCAAGAAGTCTGATTGACGAGTGAAATGTGGAAGTGCTTTTCCTTCCGGAGTGATGTCAGAGTTAACAAAGAACTATTATTATCTTGATTCTAGATATTCTTGTCTATATTTAACGCTAAGCCTGTGTCCGTAGGGTGCAGTAATTTGTAATACCCCCAATGTCTAAAAAATGTGGTATGTGCAGAAAATATACAGCAAAACTTAAGCGCTTTTTTCATCTTTTTTTTCAAAAGTAATTTTATGTAGATTTGTTTTTCTTGTGGTACCCCAGGCCAGGTGGCAATAGTTCAGCTGATACATAAATGGCGTGTTGTACAAGAGTAACTTTGCAAGATAGAAGAATCTAACGATGTCAATGTAGCAAACCAATTATATCGTCAAGTCTTAAACTGATATGGTCTATGGCTCAGTTCAAGACATGTGATGTGCAAACAAAACATCCAAGGTCTTGAACGACATCCGGGCTCTAGACGCCTTGGGTTCCTTAGGCTGTCGGGGACCAGTGTAGACTAAGCAGTTTTCTCACAAAATACGCTTGCTCTGTAAAGATGTATAGTGTTTCTGGCAAAAATTTGAATCTTAATTATCTCGTTTAGAGTCGATTTTCTTACCTTTAAAAAAGAAATGGACATTGCCAATATGCTCTCACTTCTCATAATGAAGTAAATTCTACAGCTGTATCTGTAGAAACAACCACGAAGTGGCTAACTTTAGTAATACCGCTCCCTTTTCTATTCTTGTTAGCAAGCATGGTTAAAGCAAGTACGGCACTTGCGCGATTCATATAATTACTCAGCAATAGTTACGCCAGCGCTCAGCATGGCGTGGGGATAGTCTGCCTGGAAAAGACACTTTAAGATAACCATCCGCCTGAAGGAACTGCAACCAAGAAAATTAATCCAGTCACAAAGAAACCGGAATATAATTAATATTTGCAGTACTTCGCATGTTTCATGGTACTCAGCATGTGGAGAGCGAAGAGCCACTAAGAACTTAAGGCCCTTTCAACGATCTAACTTACTTTTTGTGATGTCTCCAAGCGTTATAGTAAAACATATCACTGTGTGTTTTGACTGAACAGTACTGTCATCTCGTACTGGTGGCCGTATCTAAAAGACAGTTTTAATCGTAAACTTAATAGATTGATGAATTTACTGGACAATGCCTTATTCATACTTTGAGAGTTTAAAGTTCGAAAAAGTCCCCAACACTTGGTCTGATACCTTTTTATTTGTTATCACAAATGTATTTTTAATATGCATTTGTTCTTCAGATACCTTAATGCTCTATTTACTTATTTATTTATTATTAATATTTTTTACATATTGCAGCCCCGTCGGGGCTATTCCAGGAGTGGGGGAAACATCACAGTTCACAAAATTCAATATTGAATAAGACAGAAAAACAAAACATCGTAAAATAGGATCAACCGCTGTCAACGGCGCACAGAAATTTGTCTGGAGGTAATGAACGGATGTTACCGGGTAGCATACATTCCAATGTTCAATTGATCTAGGGAAAAAAACTGTATTTAAACATGTCAGTGCGTGCATAAAATGGTGAAAAGTTTAGGTCATGGTGGCTCCTTGTAGATGACTCTAGGTGAAATCTCATGTATGCTTCTAATGAGGTGATAGGCTTGGTATTCATTCGTAAAGTAGTGGCGAGCATTTTTAGAGAGACAACTGATAGGTTTAAAATTACCTTCCTAGAAAACTTGCTTCTTTTCGCAAGAAACAAGCAATCCCCCCATCGCTTCTTTGACTAAAGAGTGGGGTGACTTGGCATATTTTAAGACAGACAGGCTCCTTGATACCCTTCATTATACTAATAAATACTGAAACTAAAGCACGGCACCCCATTTATATAGGATGGAAATCTAGAAATTACCATCGTCGTATCAATCCTTTGCTGCTCTTTTCATGTTCTGAGTGCAGCGCTTGGAGCATGTTTTCCTTTGACGTACAAAGCAAAAACAGTGACGGGTTGCTTTAAAAAAGCGTGATAACGCATGAAGTCCTCTATACGCCGTGCAAGTTCATCTGCGCCTTGCGCACCTTGTGCGTTTGTTTACCGCCAAATCCGCCCGCGGGCCTTTGTTTCCCCGACCACAACCAATGACGGCGTGCGCGTGGTTGCCTCGTCATCGTGCGGTGCCTACACGCTATCTATGTTGGCCTTTAGTATGCCGCTCCTTGCGTCCTGATGCGCCAAAGACACATTTTGGAACATTTGCTGGCCTTATAGAGTTTGGCGATCTCTTTTTACTTGTGTTCTTATTTATTTTATCTTACCATTTGCTTTTTTTATTTGTTGAACCTCGCTAATCCGTGTATGATTTGTTTTTGTTTTAATCTTTGGGGGTTGTGAATGTCAAGCGTACGCATTTTATGCATTACCGATATTTGCTTCTAAATAACTCTGAATCGTTTTCTTTTACTGGGCATTATGCGCAGAACCATCTTTAAGGCACCCACTTCCTGTATTGGAATACATCTGTTTGAACAACATCTTCCAATAAACTTGCGCGCGTTCTAGGTAACGATTTCGAGAAGGCTTATCATCCTGGGCTTTGGCTCAATGCGGCCGAATCGTGAGAGATGTTTTATATTTTGGAAAAACCATAGCTCTAAGGCACAAGAAACAAAACAAGGGCTAATTTAACTCCATGCTCGCAATTCTATAAAAAATGACTTACTAAAATTATGAAGAAAGGCGAAGGATGTTTCTGATAGGCCCCCCAACTTAAATACGAATATCTTTTACACTTACAGGCACGCACGTGTGAGAAAACTTAGACACAATATCTCAAAAATATCAAGGCACGCGACCCTTCAAGAAAAAAATTCTTCAGCTTTGGATTTCTGATAGATGTCCGGATAATAACGGGAGCTAGAATGTCATTTATGTTACACGTGCGAACTACCGGTTCTCAAACAAAAATGACCTGCAGTAGTCGAGAACTTTTTCAGACAAATTTCGTTCGGAGCAATGGTTCAACTTTGCATTTCAAACCAATCTATGTCTGTCAAGAAAAAAATCACATACAACAATTAAAGGCAAGCAATTTTCAAAATGCACACTTACGGGTCTCCGTCGTAACGTTTAGTCTCGTATCGAATTGTGACGGGATCACCTGGACGCTTGTCAAGTCCTCCCCACCTTGACACACAATTGTAGCTTCGAAACGCCCAATCATCCATGTAGCTACGATACTTCATATAGTACGTCTCTTTCGTATAAAAAGCCTGAGAACGAAAAGGCAGGAGAATATTACTGACTGATGAGGGACATATCTATTTTAAAAGTAGCAGAATCCGACTGGTGTCACAGTCTTCCAATCCAATTGGGGGTTGCATTCGGTCAGTCTGATTATGAGCCATAAGATGGCGTTTAAAATTGTACATGCTAATGGTTGTTTTATACTTCAACACCCGAACACATAATGGCAGTATTTCCTGAGTTTCACCTTCCGATTCTTCTAGATCAGCTCGGAGATATTTATTTAAATGCATTCGTTAACACATCCTAAAAATATTCCTTTCGGTCGAAGCCTTCAAACTGTCTCATATCGTATAAGTTACCGACAATATACTAACACACTTCTTTTTCTTTAACTGCAACACCCTTCCCAGACAAAATTAAAGTTCCTCGTGTGTTTAATAATGTATTAGGGTTGCGCTACGAAGCATAAATTACACTCTACACGATGGTTCCCCTTCCTTGCACGCTTTTACTTCAAACATAATCTGCGATCGATTATGTGTTATCAACATATGCAACCATCTCGCTTGTTTTTATTTTCTACAACCCTAGAAATTCGGTTACGCGCAACTTGTCACCATTTTAGGCGCTTTATACAGGAGCTTACATAAAGCTTGCTCCCAAAGTACAATCTAACCGTTATTCAACAGCCAAGAAAGATTTTTTTAAACAATCTCCTGAAATCAGTGCTATAGTCGTTTGATAGGAGTTATTTTGACAATGAATATCTGTCGCCTTACCTCAGTTGCATTATATGCATGGTTTTTTGGCATTCACCTCGTGCCAACTGTGCAAGACAGCCGCCAGAATAAAAAGACGAGGAGTCCGGTGCACATGGTAGCTTCGAATTGAACTATCGCCCAGGCACTTGATTTCCCAGCATACCAGGGAAGCAGGTCGTAGACGGGAATTGAGAATACAAACATTTATAGTCCCGGGTTTTAAGCGCTGCTCACCAGGTTATTAGAGCAAGGCATTGTTCTCTAGAAATATCAACAACTCACTTGTAGACATGTGTTTATCCTTTCGTGTATCCTGATAAATAAGATCTTGCCAAGCGCGTATAACTTCGTTTGAATGTCGTTGATTGTTCTTATAGTATGGTGTCATAAAAGAAAGGTCGGCATTTTGTGACACCCATAAAACGTTTTTAATGTCGTGCGTAGGCTGTTGTGTTTATTATTCACGAAACCCTTATACAAGCAACGTTGACATGACAATGAACTCCGCCGCAAGATATATCGGCTTCAATACAGATTGGGAGGTAGTCCACTACTTATTCAAATAATTTTGTAATTGTCGACCACGTTAGAATCTTAAAGCCACCACAGTTTGTAAATCTAATTTAATTCGCAACATTTTTGTCATCGAACTTCATTATTACTACTCGTTACTTATTAAACACGTGTACATATTACGATAATTAGCTCTTTTCAGTCAATTCAACAGCATAAGAAATAACTCAATACTAGAAAATATATGTCAGAGCACTAGGATCGAAAGTAATGAACGTACCTCTTGTTGTACTCTTCCTCTGGCGCATTATCCGGCACTGCATAGGCCTAGCTGAAATCTGCTAATTTCACCATTTATTTAGGAAGGATCACCTTGTACTCTACCGTGGTCCAATCGGAAAATAAATAAGAAGTTAAAAGCAGGAGAAGAAAACAGAGAGCTTAACAAGGGCTGCGTGACTCGGCTTACCTACCTGGAAAATAAAGAAAGTTTATAAAAAGTGATGGCTTGCAGCGAAGCGCCTCACTTGGTGCGCCGCGTTTGCCCAAGCCAGAGGCGCAAGCCTTAGTTTCATTACTACAGCTTGTGGAAATGAGGGCATTTCCCTTTCCTCGTGAGGCCCTAAATCGGCCGCAGAGTGAGCCGCTGGACTCAAATTGTCGCATGTGCGGAGTAGCTCATCTCCGTCCGTGGCGAGGAGGAGCGGCGCCACCCTGTCAGATATGATATAATAATTATAATATTTCTTTGTTTCCTGTGCCCACAAACAACTTTTCAGTTTCCACTGTGGCACACTAAAATACTAAATACAAATACCACAAAAATAAAATACTAAATACAATACCACAAAAGTCTCATTAAGATATTCTAGGCGAAAGACATCCATTCACGAACAAGCAAGGTAAATATGAAGTGGTCAGAAGTATATAAAGTGGTCAGATATGAATATATGAAGAATAGATATGAAGTGGTCAGAGGTATATGGAAAGGAGTGATGGTACCAGGTACTGTCTTCTGGCAGTGGGGTACAGCGCATTAAATAAGATGGATCAATCAGGATTAGAAATTCGACAGAGAAGCGTAGGCAGATTGGCACTGGGAGCACATGGAAAGACACCAAATGAGAGAGTATAGGGGGACATGGGCTGGTTGTCTGTTGAGAGCAGGGTGGCAATTCGTAAGTTGAAATTTGAACAAAAGATGACCGGAATGGATGATACGCGGTGATCACGGAAGGTATTCAAGTAAATATACATGAAACGTTTGAACACAAAATGGACAAACCGAACCCGAAAGCTTACATTTAAATGCCAGCACACCAGTGATAGGGCTGAGCAGACTGCTTCAGTGGAAAAGAGAGTGAAAGAGGCAGAAAAAAGAACCTTGGGAGGGTAAGAGTGCAGAAAAAATCAGCTCTAACAATATACAGGACGTAAGAACAGGACATATCAAACTAAAACGTGTTTGACAATTCACTGGGAAGTTATTTACTGTTTGAGTGCGAGAACGGGAGTTTTTGAGGACAAGAATGTATAGGGCTAAATTTCAGGAGACAAACACATTATTTGCTGCCTGCCATAATGACAGCGGGGCAGTGAGAGCACTTGGTTTTGAAGTGCACGGGCTTCACCCTGCGCTTCATGAAGGGGTAACAGATTCGGCCGGGGCCCTGGGTTTTGCTGGCGACGATGGAAGGTAGAGAAAGCTACAAAGGGCGTTAGGATTGTGAAATTATCTAGGGCAAATTGAATGATGCACAACTAATCTAGCACAGCTGGGGACCGGCAGGACAGAGGAAAATTGGGACTCCTTCCCACGTTGCCCCGGTCCAAAATCTCAACCCTATCCCCCAGTGGGCCCGGTGCTGGGGTAACGTCGACAAGGTTTGACCAAAGGAAAATTGGTAACTCCCTTGCCGGGGGGAAGAGGCGGTAAGTGATGTTTTTTTAGGTTTTTTGCCCAATCCCTCGAAGGCCATCCTGGTGATATCCCTTATCGCCTCGTAATGGTTAGGGGGAGAAAATTGGCCTTAAAAGGGCGGGAGGAATCATATGTCTGCTTTTAGACTGAGGCTAGGTGGCACAAGCCATCGCCCAGTTACAAAGGGTATAGCCGTTAACATCCATCCAACCATCCATTCAGCTGCTCCTTCGTCTTCCCCCGCAGATGGGGCCCGGTTGTTGTCCCACCAATCCCCAGGACCCTCAGGAGTCGAAGGCTAGGGATGCACGTGGAAAGGAGAGGAGGTCTTGTTCTCTTGGGGGTCTCTCGAACAGACTAGTGCCTCTCTCGAATTCTCTTACTCAAGATGCTGTATTTCATATACTTTTGGTCGTAATTTGGTATCTTGTAAATACATTTGATGCAGTAGTAATTGCTAGTTTATCTTAATTACATTTCTCAGCATCTTGTACTCAGAAACTTCAAATACAATTTTCAATACTTGAAAAATTTGTCGCGGGAATATTTTACAAGAACACCCGAGCACAAAGTCGAACCGATTGCAAACTTGAAGTGGAAGCGACCGAACACTGAACTGGAAATAAGCCAGGACGAAAAATACAGGCTTAAAGTGCCAACAAAAAAAGATATGAAAGGAAATTAGAAGAAAAAATTAACCAGAAAAAGCGATACTTTTTTTGGGGGGGGGCTTTTTTTATGTCTGAAGAATGTTGGTTACTTTCAGGAACGGTTCAGTGGAGAACCGTGATGGCCCGATCCCTCCATCGAGGACCGCCATTGAAACACAAAGGTAGGAAACAAGCTACGAGCAGGCTAAGTTCTCAAAATACAGAGTCCTCTCATTGTTATAAGCCTTTCTGAACGGACTCCTAGAGCATCGTATGGACGAAAAGAATAAAGGAGTCGACAACCGCGAGAAAGACATCAGTGCAGCTTTGGGTCCCTTTCTACCTTTCTTTATAACGTTTAGAAGTCTCTGAATGCAGCATTTGTGGTACCCTACCGGAAGAAGGCGCAGCAATTGCCATGCCGACTATACCCCTCCGTGCCATTCAATTAATTATTTTGCGTATATAAGGTTTGTTTAGCGTGAACTCCGGATAAAGCTACTACAGCACTAAGTAAAACGGGATTTCCAATGTGTAAAAAAGGAAGCACACACACCCAGATGATGTGCTTTTTAGCGAAGTGACTATGTAGACTGACCCCTTTTTGCTCATGTCTTCTAAAAATGTAATCTTGTAACATGCACCAGTGACTTCCACTACTCTTTCAGGGGCTACATAGAATTAAACCGCTCCTATTGGTTTGTTTGCTTTTGTTGGTTGAAAACACTCTGGTGTCACGGAAGTTGATACAAATTATGCAATGCGGAAATATCCTCGAAAGTAAGTGAATTACATTTCTCAGTATTTGCACTCTACCCAAGATGCTTTGCAAAACAAATAACTCGACTAGTACTCTAAATACTTTATGAAACAGGTATTTAGTAACTTATCTTAAATACTTTTGTCAAGTATTTCGTCAAACAGTGCTCTCGAGTCGGATCTTGTGGCGGATGGTTGTGTTGAACCCTTCTCCTTAGATTCGCGCCCGCCGGGCTCGCGGGAGACATATCGTAAGTAGAGCTGCTATTACTCCTTACCGATACCCAGTGTGGGGCGCGGTTGCGTCGTTGCTGGTTGTAATTAGTGTGTTGCGCTAATAAACGCTTTTAAGCCCTGCATACCGTTGTGGCACGCTCGGGTTTAACCGGAATACTTAACGTACCAACCGACAGCGAACCTGCCGCGGCGCTTTGATACGTGAGTACGCTGCCGTGGGTGGGATTTGGAGCATCGGGCCGCTGTGAGCTCCGACTTATAGTTCCGAGCTCGGTAACCATCCATACAAGCTTTGAAATAGAAGCGACCACCTTGTCTTGAACGCGGTTTTCCAGACGCTCGTGACTTCCTCACAAATGTTCTTGGGGATGTGCATTCACTGTAAGCTTTTATCCTGGTATATTTAACGGCTGGTAACTCTTTCTCTTGATTTCTCCAGCTGAGCATTCCCCTGGGATTTTTAAAGTATAGAGTACCTACCAGAACAATTGCCATACCTAAATTTACAAACACTGAATGGTCGCTATATCTAAGACAGAACCCTCTACGCATAGATCATTGTCATAAGACTGCTGCAAAGCTTTAACATTTACGAACAGTGGACACAAAAACGTCGACTTGCTATTTATTGCAAAACCAGGCATTTAGTATTAACACAGACGGCGCCACAATAATAAACTTCTCAGACGTTTTTAAGAGCGCATTTGGATCACAAATCCAAAATGAGCATGTTGCAAACAGAACAAAAATGGACCACAACATGTCACTTCCCCGTCAGCATTATAAGGCTAAAAATAACAATCAGACCAGCAACGGCAGACTCAATGTTAACAAGGTCTGCGATTAAAAAAATTCTCACCGGTAATCTTCAGCAGCTCAAAAACCTCCATGAACCAAAGTGCCTGAAGGACCTCAAAGGGATGCTGTACCAAAATTTGGATTTCTCAAAGTAAAGCCGGAGAAGCGTCGAACGGGACGCTACCTACACGAAAACATTACTCATTCATCGACATCTCAAAATATGATGGCACGTATTTTTTTTGGAAAACAAGGACGCGATCAAGCGAGGACAATGACGTCACGATCCTCCTAGAGCAGTTGAGAATGAGAGGAGGCAGCCTCGTTTCTGTCCTCCTCGCATCGGTTCACCAGCTCGAGGGGACGAAGCGAAGAGCAGAGATAATGAGAAGCGTGACGTCACATACCTCGTCGGCCTAGTCGGCCGTGTTCAATCGCACACTTCTTTTTCAAAGATAGGCCATCCGTTAGAGATATCACTGTATGAGTGATATTTTGTGGCTTTGCAGCGTCCCACCTATTGCTCCAGCCTTGCTTTGTCAGCTCCAAATTTTGGTTAAGTGTCCCTTTAAAGAAGGTCAGTTTAAGATGAAGACTGTTACTCACTCTGCTCATCAAATAATTACCAGGTCCTAAGAAGAATGCAGTGTTTATTTTCAATTTTACAAGAATACAAAGTCTGGTTGCGTCTGAAGTGCGCTCAGAGTGCAGATAAAATGGCTGTGGTCAGTAGGTAAGAGTTTGGATTTCATTCGTTCTAGGCAATCTGAGTATTCAGCAGATCGCTGTGTTTCGACAAGAAGTAGTTTTGTTTTACTTCCAACTTCTATGGTTTTATAGATAATTGAAGGTTCTTTCATTGTTGCAAATATTATTTATTTTTGATATATTGATTTACCCTGAAGTTCCTCTTGGGCAATACATAGAAGGAAGATAGTACAATAATTTGAAAAACAAAACCAAGCAGCAACACATACAAAAAAATATACAATGCATGCATACAACAAAATATTTCGACGCATTTTCGGCAGTAATAGAATATATACAGATACAGTTTTTTTTTTTAACTTAACAGATTTGTTTAAAAAAAAGCCGTGGAAGTTACAGTTATGCGGTTTGTGCAGGTGAGTTATACGGCCAGGGGGACATGAGTATAGGGGGCTAATCGTAACGATCAGTCGGCTAATTAATTAAAATTTGTTAATTAACTTTTTAATTAGTGAAAATAGACATATGGTTCCAATTAGAAACTTGCTGAGCGTCATCGAAAACCACTAAATCAACTCTTTTAGAAGGATATAACGCAGGAGCAGCATTTTACGGCGTTCCGTAAAAACGCTCAATTTGGACGCGTTTCTAGGTTTCGGTTTCTTATCGGAGCGCATCTCTGCGCCCGCGGTCCTGCTCCCCAGTGGCTGAGACGCGCAACACACGTGCGCCCTACTTCCCTCCATGCTACGAGGGAGGCGAGGGGGTGGCTTCGCGCCGCGACCACCGGGGAGCAGGACCGCGGGCGCAAAGATGCGCTCCGATAAGAAACCGAAACCTAGAAACGCGTCCAAATTGAGCGCTTTTTTCAGAACGCCGTAAAATGCTGCCCCTGCTTTATATCTTTCTAAAAAGAGTTGATTTAGTGGTTTTCGATGACGCTCAGCAAGTTTCTAATTGGAACCATATGTCTATTTTCATTAATTAAAAAGTTAGTTAACGAATTATTACTTAATTAGCCGACTGATCGTTACGATTAGCCCTCATACTATGTCCCCCTGGCCGTATAACTCACCTGCACAAACCGCGTAAGTGTAGCTTTCACGGCTTTTTTTAAACAAATCTGTTAAGTTTTTGAAAACAGCCGGTATATTGTGACGAACACAGACCATTGCGTTTTCTATGAGCGTTTATTGGACATTCAAAAGCACCGAATGCCCCGCGCTCCCCGCGCGGAGTCCGAGCTCCACGAGGGTCCCAACAAAGGTCGACTATGATGATGATGCAAACAAATAAGAATTTAAGACACGGTGAATTTGGTTCGTTACGTTACCCCTTCCCCCTCTCCGGGAGGAAGAACAGAATGCAGATATATGGTGGTGAGACGGTGCTGTTGGCGGGCGTGCAGTGCTGGCAAAATAGAAGCGCTTTCGTGGTTGTTGGCTTGTTTGCGGTGGGGGACAACTGGATATCATTATTTGGGAGAGGGCGGGCGCGGCGAGCAATAGTTATCGAGGCGGTTCACATGGATGATGTCGTCATGCTTAGAACGTCCATCACGTGGCGGGAAATCGGTTCCGCGTGGTAGGTGACTGCAGTGAATTGTCTGGTTATACGATAAGGCCCTATATATATCACGGAGGAGCTTATCTTCGAGTCCCTCTTTTTCTAAGAGGCGTCCACACCAGATCTCCGGGCGCGTAGATTGGGGTGGTGTCAGTGTTGCAGTCGTTACCGAAAAAAGCAACGAAATACGTTTCTCGCTACTTTCAAGTAAGAGAAATGCGTTACCGTCCTACGTTACTTGAAAATAAAAGGAATGCGTTACCGCTACCTTTACGAATAAAAAATGACGCACGTTACTTTTTAATTATGGTTAAACAAGTTTTACTGGTTTGACGTGAGAGGTATGCATAAGCGCCATATTTTAAGAAACATTATGTCCATGCAGAAACTGAGCATAATTACTTTATCTTTTTTTACTGCTGCTAAATACTCACAAAAAAGACGCAAAGAAAAACTAAAAAATCTAAAAAATCACATAACTTGGCGCCTAGAAACACGCAAAAAAAGTTTAAGTGTAACCTATCTCTAAGTTCTAGGGAAGACAAACGTAACGAGTAACGTAACTCCGTTACCCGTTACTCGAAATAAGTAACGTAAGTACGTGACCCATTACTGTTTTGAAAGAGTAACGAGTATGTTACACAATCACTAAAGAAAAGTAACACGTTACCGGTAACGCCGTTACTTGAAACGCGGTGCCGTTAACACTGGGTGGTGTTGGTCATATCAGAGCCTTTTATACTGGGAGAGTTCGGCGGTTTGTTGATCCAGCCGCCAGTCTGGCAACACTGATCAAACAGTCTGGCAACTGTGCGCATCGCGTTCCGAGTTTCGTTGTCCGCCATGATGTGCCTTGCCGTCTCGAGCAGGCAGCCGCCCCACTAGCGTGGAGCGAGAGACGACGGTGAAAATGTTCGTTCTGCGCTCTGCGGGACGTTAAAAGAAAACGTAATGGGGTGCTGTAGTGCCGTTGGGTGGTCGAACAGCGCGAAAAAAAGGGTTCAGGGATGTACCGGTTCCCGGAAGGAAAAGAAAACCGCAGAAGGCACAAGATCCGGGAGGCCAAAACGAAGAGGGCTAAGTAAGTGGAAGCCGACATTCGAGTTCTCGATTGTGCGAGGTAATTTTACAATTAAATTATTTTGTGCGTTAAACGCGTTTTATTTTGACTAAAACTGTGCAGCGACTTGGTGTGGCAGCGTCAGGTATGTGAGTGTCCGTTGATCACGAAGCCGTTTCCTGTCTAGCGAGACTTGATAATTGCGAGCGGCCTAGCTTGCAAATATTGAACTGTGTATACTGCATTTCAGTGTAAGCGCGAGCGGAGGCGATCGCTGCAAGCGCGTGCACGTCGCGCTGAACGACGCGTGAACTCTACGAGTGCACGCGCTCCGTCGGCGTCGTTCAAAGCGTGCAGCTCGCTCTCGTAGCTTCGGCCTCGCAGCTCAGCTTCGCCGTTTCGCAAGCGCTTGTTTCGCTAGCGACACCTTTATTTTGATATTTGTTTGAATGCGCGTAACAAATACTTACTTGTCATGCTTTTTTTTTTTTGTAGGTGCACTTCATGGACAGTGAGTTCAAAGAGGGTTTGTCGCGATCGCAAAAAGCTCAGGCACCACGCAATGACGACGCTGTTCCTTCACAGCAAACCAAACAATGTCAGAAAACCCCCAAAGACCGGCAGGTGAAGAAGCACGGCGGAAAATCACGATCGGTCCGCCGGATTCCGTACAACGGTGCACCAACCTTGTGATGTGGAAAACAGTCGGAGAGCGATCCAGACAATCAAACTTGCCCACTGGAAAATGCGCACTGGGCCGCTGAGCTGTGTCGGACGTCGGGCGTTTTTGAGCGATTCCCCACCCCATTTATAAATGAGTGCCGTTCGTAAATGGGCAGTTTCTTTGCTAATTCTTAAAATGAATAAAGCACCGAATCATGAAATGCTTGTTTTTCCGACTCTCTCCTTACGCCAACAAGAGAGCGAACGCGCAAACCCTACACGTATACATCGCACGTCAATGGGGACCCACTTGCCGGGAGGCACATCATGGCGGAAGCGGAGCCCGCTGAATCTGCTAAACCTAGCGGGCCGTAAGCCCCTCCCACCCGCCGAACTCTCCCAGTATAAAAGGCTCTGGGTCATATCTTAGCGAGCCTTCGTGGAATGCTGTTGGTGAGTGGTCCGCAGTTGTGCAAGCTGGTGACATTCCTCCGCGCGCCATCTGTAGATTATGATAAAGTTTTTCTGCTCAGTCGTTGCATACGGAAATATGGTGTCGATAGTGCAACGTGCTTCTCTTCCATAGAAAGGAAAGAAAGGACAGAAACCAGTCGTACTTTGTAGTCCTGTGTGAAATGCGAAGGTGACGAATGGGAGCACTGTTTCCCAATTGTGATGATTATTGGCAATGTACATGACGACTGTATCATTGAGTGTTCGATAGAAACGTTTAGTCATGCCTTTGGTGTGCGAATGATAGGGAGATGTCGTGTGATGGACGGTGTTGCATGCTTTGTGGAGTGCCTCAACGGTTTCAGACAAGAGATGACGGCCCCTATCGCTTAAAATAACCTTTGGTGCACAGTGGCGTAGTAGGATGTTGGCAACAAAAAAGTTAACGACATCTTCAGAGGAAGCATTTTGTAGTGAGGCTGTTTCAGCGTATCGGGTGAAGTGATAGACATCAATAATAATGCAGCAGTTTCCTGTGAAGATAATGGAAATGGTCCGAAAAGGTCTATGCCAACACGTTCTAACGGAAGCTTTGGACAAACCAACGGCTGCAGTAATCCTGCCGAGCCAGTAGTAGGGCGCTTTCGTTGTTGGCTTTCGCTTGTACGTATTTAAAGGCAGTGTCATGAAGCTTGAGCAAATAATAATCTTGCTTGAGTCGTGCGTATGTTTTGGAAAACCCCATATGTCCAGCCGAAGGTTCGTCGTTAAAAGCGCGAAGAAGGTCGGTTCGCTTGTGTGCACGAACTACGAGAAGCCAGCGGCTTTCAGAAGGCGAAAAGTTGTGTCGATAAAGGGTGTAACCAAACAAGGAGAAAAACTGCATTTGTTTTGGTAAGTGCACATTTAAGATACTGTTTGGTTGTTCTAAAGAACTAACGATGCCCTAAATCCATTTATCCTTGCTTTGTTCAGTGAGAAATGACAAGGACTGAATTGTAGCCAGGTCAAAAACATCGTCAATATGTTCTAAGTTTTCGTCTCGGGGCTTCCACATGAGAGCGAGAAAAGTACGTCTGCATCTGCATCTTTGGACCGGATTTATAGCCACCAGTAAAGAAATAGTTTTGTAGGGACAATATCCAGCGGCCAAGGCGTCCCGTTGGGTTCTTAAGGGAAGAGAGATAACAAAAGGCATGGTGGTCTGTAACAATAGTGAAATTACGTCCATATAAGTGTGCTCGAAATTCTTTTATGGCCTGAACTACAGCTGGGCACTTTTTCTCAGTTATAATGTAGTTTCTCTCAACTTTGGATAGGGAACGACTAGCATATGCGACGACATATTCTTCGCTGGTTTCGGGATGAGGTTGAAACAGAACCACACCAATTTCGTAACCACTTGCGTCGGTATATATTTCTCTTGGTGTTGCCTCATTAAATTGACCGATTATATAATTGAACTGAAATGTTGTTTTCAGAGAGTTGAATGCTTGTTCACAATCAGATGGCCGCAAAAAGCAGAAATGGGACTTTTGAAGAAGACGCGTAAGGGGAGTCGCTAAATGAGAAAAGTGGGCAATAAAACGTCAAAAGTACGAACAGAGACCCAGAAAGCATCTGAGCTGCTTGAGACTGCCAGGCGTCGGAAAAGCTGCCACCGCTCCTTCATTTTCGTAATCGGGTTCAATCTCCAGTGTAAACGTACGGTTTTTTTTTTTTTTACATTTTAAGAAATTTTATTTTCTTCTTTTACAATTGTCACGAAAAAAAAAATCCACAAATGTTGTGGACGAAACGTCGCTGAACTAAATGGTATGGGATTTCCTTTTTGACAGCTACGAACTCAATGTAATCGCTTTCCACAAAATGCAAGGAGCATAAAAATCAGGTAGCGTCCGCTTTCCGAGGGGCCCGTAAATGTTCTACAGGAATTACAGCCAGCCATTGGTCCCGGTTCCGTTGATCTTTCGGAAACTTGTGCAAACTCTGCCGCACAATGCCACTTTTCAAACGCGCGGACATGTGAGCCAGTCTTCACGCAACATATTGGGGTATTCTTTTCGAAGTCGATTACGGAAATTCACCACGGGCACTCACTACTCATCTCCGACTCGTCAATGTATAAAACAACTAATATTGAAGTAGAGAACAGCGAGCGGAACAGACATGACTGCAAAGGACTTGGACCGCAACGGCGCCCGTCACGCATGTCGTCTGCTGCGCACAGAAAAGAAAAAAAGAAAAAAAAAATTCACACTGTCGGGTGTAGCCACGTGACTTCCGCACTCACTTTCTCCCTCCACTTCACCGACCTACTCGCGGGGGTTTAAGTTTCGGTTTTGAGCAGTTGCGTTTTTTTGCTTTAATAGGAATATACGTGACTCTGTTGCCAAATATTAATTGGGTAGTCTTCCGACACCATAATAAATCGCCTGGCAAAAAGTTAATTTTTTTTTTGGTGTGTGGGGGGGGGGGGGGGTGCATTTTTTTTTAGCTCAATATTTAAAAAAATTAACTACGCCAAAAGATTAGAATTTAATTATCCCAACTTTAATCATTTCCTAATAGGCCCCTGGCCTGGACCAAAACGACACAGCTCTTGGTGCGATGCGTACTGAATATCGAATAGACCGATCTCACTAAGCGTTCGGCGCATGCGACGCCGCCATAACTTAGTTCTCGGAGCGGCCGTGCCCGCAGGGCTCGTGCTTCTCGTGTTTCACGCGCAGTGCTCCAGTGAGGTTGTCCGCGAAAAGACTAAAGTTCCCTCGATGCATTGCGGCTGCGGTGGCATTGCCAAACGGCTGGTGAGATCAGTCTATTGTCACTCGTGACACCCTGAATATTGTGACGAGCGATTTGATATATATACAGGGTGTTTCACGAAAGGTGGACAAATTCGATATTGCGAAAACTACCGCGTCGCACCAAAAAAGGCTTGTGTCGTTTTGGTCCCGCGGCCAGGGGCCTATTTAGGAAAAGTTATTAAAGTCCGAGATAATTAAATTGTTAATTAGTTTTTGCGTAATTAACTTTTTATTATTAGGCTTAAGGGCATGGTTTCAATTAGAAAATTGCTCAGCATCCTAAAAAACACTAAATCAACAAATTGCAAAACGATAGAGAGGCACGGGAAGCATTTTACGGCTTTCTGAAAAACCGTACAAATTCGACGGGTTTTTAAGTTTCGGTTTGTTATCGGAGCGCATCTTCGCCCCGGCAGCACCGCGCCCCGTGGAGAGATAGTGCAACCAGCCTCCTGCTGCGTCGCGGGACATATCTCGGGTCCCTTCCTCCGCATAAACTTGGTGCCGACACCCCTCAAGAGGACATGGACCTCCTAAACAGGACCCGGTGGCGTTGTCCGCTCCGCTGTCACCATTTTCATTTCATTTCATTTCATTTTATTACCTTAAGTGCCTCTATCGTGAGGCATTACATAGGGGGGTTACATCAAATTCACAAAATTCACAAAAATTTAGGAAAACATTGAATGAGAACAATGAGAAAGCATCATTATACAGAGATTACTCAAACAACTTAACAAGCTCCTGCGTAAAATGGTTATGGTCACGTATCGTCACCAGGCTTGGAGGGCATACTTATTTCATGCATTCAGAAATGCATAGAGGGAGAGGTGAGTATTTGTAGGCCTTAGTTCTAGAGAAAATGGGTTCGACTTTACATGGATAATTTAGGCGAGAGGAAATATGATGAGCCGGCAGAATAAATGGTTTTGGTGACCATGGGTTGTAGTATAGTCTGTGCATAAAAGAGAGCCGTTCGATTTTTCTTACTGAGTGTCCAGTGTATGGAGAGATATGGACTGTTTTAGACCAGAAAATGCTTTTTCGAGAATAACCACGAGTAATAAAACGAGTGGCGCGATTTCGGACAGCTTCGAGTTGGTTAATGAGATACAATTGATGAGGATTCCATATGATGGACGCGTATTCCAGTTTTGTCCGAACTAACGCAGTGTATGCTAAAGTTTGACATATGGGTCTGCGAGATGAAGATGTCGTCTTAAAAATCCTAATCGTTCCTATTTGCTTTAGAGCAGATGTAGTCGACGTGGCACTTCCGTGATAAGTCTGCAGAAAGGAAAAACCAGGACGTTATCGCAGCTGGACGATGTTATCCAGAACCCGAACACAACAGAGCTTGACTTGAGGCTCCGCTCGATTATCTCATCGAGAGCAGACAAGCTTCATACTTCCGTTTCAGCTTGGGTCCAGACGCAGCCGATGCCAGCAAGCAAGCGAGCTCCGGGCTTCCAGCGTCCCTGCCAAGCACGCGCGCTCGTGCAAAAGCAAGCACCATTCAGGGCCACACGCTCGCGCTCGCAGCATCAGCTGCGCCCGACCCAAGCTGAAACGAAGTATAGCCAACCTGGACCGGGAGTTTCTGACCTGCACAACCGATGACGACTTGGAAAACGAGATGGAGTGGAGCAGAGGACTACCGTACGGGGATCAGCCACGGCATCACGCGCCTTCGGTATGCCCTGGACAAACTGAACCAACCCACGAACATTGCCACGCGTGTTGCAAACATCGCAACCGACACGCTGCAGCACAGCGGTCACCCTCCAACAACGGAAAGCCTGAGCAGTCTTTCTTCCAACGGAACCGTCCCTGCAGCACCAGCTCATGGCAGTCATCGAAGGGTCGACCTACCCAAACTCCAGGTATTTACCTTTGCCGAAAACATCACTGATTGGCAGGGATTTTGGGACCAGTTTGATATCACCGACTCACAAAATGCCCATCTCCCTCCCATGGAGAAATTTAAGTACCCCATGACATACCTCACTTCACAACGCAGAGCGGGCTGTCGAAGGTATTCGTCTCTACAAGCTGACCAGGCAGTTCGTACACTTCATGACCGGGCAGTTAGTACACTTCATGAGAGAATTGGAAGACGCGATATCTTGATCGACGAACATAATTACCAGCTACTGAATCTGCCGAAAACAGGCAGCTCAAGACACGTCACCCAACTTCGTCAGCTGTCTCGACGCCATTCGCTTCAGCACAACATCTCTAGAACGCTTGGATGTTCCGCCCAACAACTACGTGATGGTTCTTCTATCGTGTACTGATGAGAGCTTCTTCCCAAAGATCTAGCACTCATGTACCGCCAAAAACCCAAGGGAGAGCGCGACAATAGCCAGCCCCCACGCGCTAGAATGGCACGATCAACTCAAGGTTATCATGACATTTCTTCAAATCCAGAGATGAGATACGAGAGGAAGGATGCATAGAACAGGCCACTCGGGCATCTGAAGTCACACAACATCAGCCGAACTTACAAACTCAGTTCATATCGAACTACCAATCTGCAATCACTCTGACGAACGAATCGGTTCACCACCTAGTCCCTTCGTGTCCGCTCTGCGGCTCCGCCGAACATGATGTTCAGAGCTGCCAGGTTGCACTATGACCCAGGAAAAATGATCAAGCCTCACACAGTCGCGCTGCTGCTTTAAGTGCGGCAACCGCCACCGCATCGCCCGTGCCTGCCGCACAGCAAGGAGCCTAACGTGTGCCACTTGCGGGGGACCTTACCATTCCATTCGACGTTTCCCGGCCCCCTCAAGTTGCGCAAGGCATAGGCCAATCTGAAGAAAAGTCTACTCCAAAAACGGCAGCAGATATTAATACCCTACGAACGCGGCAAAGCAAGAACAATCAGTGCTGCTTCAAACGGGCCAAAGTGTGGGCTCTCTCCTCCATCTAAGAGTACTTGTTCGAATATTGCTGGACCGCGGCAGTCAAAAAACGCTTGTGCGTCGCGACGTCTCAAACATTTTGAACTGCACAGCTGTGGGAAACGAAGAGCTCACCGTGTTCGCGTTTGCTAACGCTCAACTTTCACGTTATCACTGTCGACGAGCCAAGACAACAATATACTAATTGCCAGTCTCTCTGCCGGCAATACCTTAATGACGTTATTCCGTAATATACTACTATTAATGTTTGCGAAGCGCACGAATAATTTCTAACTGCCGAATGTCGAACTTCGGCAATTATGTAAATATTTTTGCCGAAGTAATTTGCCAGATTAAAATTGAATGTATGTTTTATTTAGACATGAGAAGAACAGCACACAAGGACGAAAACACAAAAAAGAACACCGAAAAAGACACACTCAAACGCCTTGTGTGTCTTACTCTAATTTATTTACTCGAAGTATACCCTCAATTTTCTCTCGGAAATGAACAAACAGCACACACACAAATAAACATAAAGATCAAGAGCCCCATTTCAAGTGCACAAATGGGAACAAGAAAATAAAAATAAAATATCGGACTACGCTTACCTGCAGTAAACAGTGTTAAGAACTGTCACGAGATGAGTCCAAGGTAGCAGGCATCCAGTACCCTCGACGAAATCACCCTACAACGTTGCCGCAGGACGAAAGAAATATATTCAATCAACTTCAAATAATGCAAACTTGAGCCATATCTAACTCGCCTACTGAATGATCAGACTTTTAGAAATGCCTGATCACACGCAAAGAAAATGCCAAGACAATATAATTGCTAGTCTCGCTGCCGGTAACAACTTAATGACCTTATTCCGTAATATACTACTATTAATGTTTGTGAAGCGCACGAATAATTAGCTCAGACATTTTATATTCGGTATTTCAAGGTAACGTGACATTTTACCAAAATATTATTAAACCTCGTTAAATTAAAAAAAAACGTTGATATTAAAAATTAGTGTTTAACACTGACTTTTACAAATATCAACGACGTTGAGAATTAATCGCGCCGGTTGGCCGGTGCCGCCAATGAATGCCTGATCGACTACTGCTCTGCGAAAAAAAACAACAACAACATTATGAGATTTTCAAATATTTGATCAGATCCTCAATTTAACGTCCGACGCGACGCACCAACGGCCCCAAAAAGAGAAAACCTCCTACCCCCTCACGCGCTAAACGTAGGCGACCCCCGATTCGAAAGGCGTCTTGTCGCCCGGCCTCCAGGCTCGCCGGGCCGCCGCTCTCCCCTTCCTCCACCCGCACACACATACACCGGGAAAAGCTCCTGGCTACGCCACTGGTTAGCGTATGTCAACCTTCTAAATATGCGCTAGTGCAAGCGACAGTCATTCCTGTTCTTGCTCTTTATGAACTTCGATGGTCTAAACCGTGTCTGCGTTCGCGCCACACACTAATTTTATCGAACGCTCGACGCCTTCAAACGTGCAAACATGTCCGCCAACCCTTTGTCTAAGGAAGACGGGGTCGCCTTCCCGGGGCGGTCATAACCGACGCCAACTGTCGCCCGCGCAGAACATTTCCTTACCTGCATACGGTGCACACGACTTGGATCTTCGACTGAAGTCAATGCAGCGCTCTCGGTGACTTCGTAAGAAGAGACTGAGCCGAACAGAACAATAAAGAACGTTCCTGCGCTGGGACGCCTCCGTCGAACGTTCGAGAAGAAAGACCGTTATGACCGGAGGGGAGCGTCGGCGGGGAACGCGCTCGGCACCGGGCAGGCGCTCTCCCACGCATGCGCGAAGAATGACGTGTCATACGAGGAGACCAATTAGCGAACTCGTTTGCGCCTTTCCACAGCCAATCGCAGCGCCCAGGATCTGGCAGCGCCCAAACAGGTGCAACCTCTGGGAGGTAATATTTACCTCGTTGCTGCTCCTTCGCGGCGAACTTCACCTTGTAGCAACGCATTCTTAGTGTCTGCTGCGCCTGAGGAGGTAACAAGCGGAGCGCTCCCCCGGGCCGGGAGTGGGAGGGTGGCGAAGGCGGCTCCGTTACCTCCTTTTGGTCCCCGTTTTCCTAAGAGTGTATGTGGTCAAACCACCAGCCCACGAATCCACTTGGAAGCACTGGAGGTGCCAGAAAGCTGCACTGTCATCAGTCATCCGGTCGGGACGAAGAGCGCAGCACGCTGGTCTCCACTTCCGAAAGACATGTGACGCCAGATATAGCACCGGAAGGCGTGCCATGCGCCAATCGAAACAGGTATCCTTCATCGGCCATGACGCCTATTGGAAGATTTCACCGACGGCAGGCGCTTAACCGCCTCAGCGAGAGACGCGACGGCGAGCTGAAAACCGTCGCTTCAGGCTGGACGATGGCAAGGAACGTATACCTACGTCATTCTGGCAACCCACTTGAAGCACAAAGTCACCAGCGCTTTCTCTGTCATGCGAATCCTCCAACGACAGGAACGAGTAGATTTTGATCCTTCACAAATGTGGCGTCGGATGCCATTGGTATCATCGAGTTGGCCGACACTCAACTAAGGTGACCACAGCTAGCAGCCCAAGCGATTTCAGAAAAAGCATAAAAGGCGTGACCAGCGGCACAAAGTGCCTCTCATGACAAGTACCCCAGG
>JAZHYW010020140.1:0-13545 GCA_037355805.1 Ixodes ricinus | reverse complement strand
GAGGAAGCGCCTGCGATCTTTACGTTTTGTGCTAATCGACGATTCTACATTCGATCGCTTTTCTTCCTTTTTTGTGAGTGCGAAGTGCACACTTATTTTCAGCTGCGAGGATGACGTTTTATTGAGTGTGGGGATGAATAAATCGTTGCGGGCACCTGCTTCAAAGCTATTCAACTTGATATAAAAACAACCGTTTTGGTGTACGCATAGATTAACTGCACATTTTTCTCTTTCGTAGGATTTATTGCAGCAATACTTTTTTTCCATCAAGAGTGCATTGTATTAGTCGGTAAATTATTTACTTGTTCTAATTACCTGGACAAGATAATTCATATTTGTGTTCATCCCTTGCCCGAAGAGCAGTCTTGTTGAAAAATGTTGACACATCCTTTCGGTCTCTTCAATAGACTTTTTTCAAAAGTGTGGGCTGCCTATACTTTGTATCACCGTAACTTGGAAAAGGGCAACCGCCACAGCCCCCTCGAGCCTATCAGAGAGACGGAGTGAAGGTGTGTGACAAATCTGTGCAGACGAGCACTCTGATGATGTGTTGTCATGTGCCTCTCTCCAACGTGCATATTGACTCACCGAGACTGTAGCCTTTGCCGTTTGCCAAATTGTGATGGAACGAATTACAGTAGCTACTACTCTAATTACCCAAGGCCTTCATACTTTGGGCATTTGTTCGACAAGAATGTTATGTCCGCCGTCACTGTGAACTCGGCTCAGCGCCTATTGGACTCGAATGCTGCATTAGCGTTCGACGTGAACTGGGGCCCATTCGTGTGCTCTACGCCTAAAAAAAATGGTGACAATTGTGTTGCTTGATGGGGTTTTGCAAATGGTCTATTGTGTCATACGTATAGAAAATGTCCTGCTATAGAACAATGTATCAACACATTTAATTAAACTAGATGCTCAGAGGTGTGTTCGTCTTTGTAATTAACAAGTTACAGCAATAATTATTTCTTACGAGTGTAATATTTATTTTTGGTAGCTGGGCTGGTATTGTGCTCATTAATGTCAGTGTGCTATGATGTTATTATCATATGTGTAGTTTTAAGTATCCTCTCTGCAATGCCTACGAAGGCCCCTGGAGGGAATAAATTAATAAATAACATTTTCACATCACTGGAGTTTGTTTTCGGATGCACCACATGTTCAGGAGAGGTGGAACGAATGCAGCGCCATGCAACAATTCTGCCAGTCTGGTATGTCCCATTAAATAATACTGAGGGGTCAGAGATGGTGATTGTCCTCAAAAGGTTCAGCGTGTGCAGTGAAGACACTTCTTGGTGTCTAGAGTCTGAAGGCGTAAAGGCAAGCGGAAATATGTTTATTTGGTTAGTGTATCAAATGTGTTTATTTCCACTTGATTACTTAATTATGGATTCTTAGCAAATGGTTCCATAATGAGTTCTTTCTGCGACAGTCTCGTGTCAGGCGTTCAGTTGTACCTGTGCTCCTTGTTGTCGGATGACGCTCCTGGCACGTCTGTGTTCAGTTTGGTCGAGTGGCAACTTCGACTGACTGATGCCGTCTTGTAATCATACGTCATGTGCCGCCACTGACATCTGATGCACTGGAGCTGCAGGGCTGGCCTCTAATCCGCACATTTTCCTGGTAGTTTTCTGCGTCAATGCAGCAAGCTCGGGCATGTATAGCTTACATGGCTTTGCCTTTTCCTGTACCATTGACTTGATGGCTAGCAACAATGTTCGTTTGCTATCCAAGCCATTTCACTTCCATTCCGTAATGGTGATTTCTTCTGCATCCCGCGACCACTGCAACTTGTGTAAGTCTCGTGTGGCAAAGTGAAGTCGGGTGATGCGTGGTGTCCACTTTTGAGAACAACCAACCATTCTATTTCTTCAAGTCACTCAGCGGCATTCTCCTTCAAAGTTGGAAATTGTTTGCTTCATGGCGTGGACACAGATAATTAGTGTCAGCAAATTATTAGGTATTGTCCTTGGACGACAACCGACACCAAATCAACTGTCCTTGCTTTGCCGCTCACCTGCTTTGTCGTGCTTACCTCCCATCGAGGTGAAGGGGATCAGGAGCTTCGGGGTAATGTCGGCACCAGGGACAAAGGCCGCCGAAGATAATCCTCAATGCTTCGCGGACGCTCGACGAGACGTGGTCGAGGGTCATTCAGCTTGAACCCTTGCAAGCCAATTCATTGGTATGGGTACCTCCAGTAGACATGGTCGGCCTCATGCAATGGTAGCAGAGTGGTTTTCGGTCGACCATTCGCAGCACCTCCGTTTTCCTCGGTGTATTCTGTTCAGCGCGGACCTACACTGGTTCTTCCTGATGTCGGGAATGCTTCGGCGTTGGGGTGTCTCGTTGAATTGGTATTGAATAGTAACGGGTAGCCGGTGGCGGTCGTCGTGACTTTGTGGCATAAGTCGCCCTCGGTTCGTCAGATGCCGCTTCACTCGAAGAAGTCTCCAGTTGAAATGCCTGTCGAACTTGTTCCGAAACCATCTCGGCAATCAAAATAAAAGCCGGGCAACTGATGGCAGGAAGTAGCTTCCTGATCTCCCCGTACAACGTTGTGGATGATGTCGCAGATGCATGGGAGGCTGGCGTCGAAGTTGCAGCTGGACGACTCGAGTGTCGAGACGCTGGGGAGTTGTTGATATTGGCAGGCTCGGGCTTGCAGTGTACATTCAATGTTGGAAGCCTCGGTGATATGAACCCTTCGACTGTTGTCATGGGGTTGCGGACAAGGCTGCCGAAGGTGTTGTGCCTCACATGAGGGACATGGGATTCTTAGCTTCTTGTCTTCTGTAGCATCAGGGTTGGCATGGGTGTTCGATCAGGCGCAGGTATAGGTTCTGCAGGAGCTGGTTGTCCGTCTACCCACTGTGGCGGGCGACACGGTCATATTGTTCAATCCAGCCCTCGACGTCTTCATACACCTTGCGTGAAAGGGCATCGGAGTGTGAGGTGCGACGGGCATGCAAACAGTGGTGGGAGCGGATGCGGTTTGCTGCTACAGGTTTGTCATTGTTGGCTTAGTCAGCTTCGGTTTTTCTGGCAAAAGACCGAATTCCGGTGGTTCTTGCTGGTTGCAGCGACTGGCTCGGATTTCAGGTTCTTCGTGGTGTATTACCGAGGTTCGTCCTTGTGGTACTCGCTCGTCTTGCGGTTTTTCTGCCGGGCTCGGGATAGGACTTGGTTCACGGCTCGCAGGGGGTTTAAGACGCGGGATAATCTGCCACCCGTGTCTTGTTATCGGGCAACTCGGCTATGCCGCCTGGGTCCACACAGAGTGAAGGGCTATGGGTAAAGTGCGCAGCACCCCCACCAGAACATACGATGACAGCTGAGCATGGCCTGGAACTTTCCAGAATAGTAAATATTGATAGAAAATAGGACTGGAGCAAGCATCCATGACAATATAACAAAACGGACAGAAGAGAGTCTATTCTGACCACTAAAGAAGCTGCATTGCTTTAGTGGCATTCTGTCTGAATAAATCCTCTCCTTCGGGGTTTGGCGACTGCCGTGGACGAGCGGAACTGAAATAGATGTGGGACCACTTTTCTGGTAATGAGCCGCTGCAGACTGTCGTCGCAAAGCGGCGTGAACGGGTGGACTGGGTAGGTAACACGCGCGATGAAATGTACATACAGCTTGCAATTCGCGTAACGAGTGTTGATGAAACTTTTGTGTCGACGAAACGTGCGACAGACCAGCGGAATCAATACCAACTGCAACACCTGTGCTCCGTGAAATTGCACGTGTACGCCAGAACAATTTGGGAAGCAGCACAGTATCATTTAGCACGGCGCGGGAATTACAAGCTTCAAGGCAGCTCTCCGGTGCGCCGCACAACCGAAGTGAGCCTTCGGTCATTTGAACAAAGCGGCACCACGATTGCACACTGCCAAGCACGACTCACGCAATTTTTGTCGCTAAACTGTGTATCCAAATATATTGCACACGCTTCACCGCAGACCTCAAAGATTCCGATGGTCGACGAGAGCACAGAAACGTCGCCTTAAAATTTATCCTAGCGGTATCCGAATCAATCCGAGGTCCGAGCAACGTAGGGCCGCTTGTCTCTTTCGTAGCAATATCCCCGTCGGTCACCAGCGAAATGCACACCGTTCCTCCTTCTGTTCACGTTATACCTACGTCAGACACCACGCTGAACTCTGAAGTCGCTTTCGACCGGCCTCATATGACGGCTTCCGCGTCTGAAATCAACTCGCCGAGACGAACGACAACGAACAAAGCATCCGACAAGCTCCGGCCCAGCTGGGGCCAGCCGCTGCCTGGGCGCTGCCATCTTTCCTGTGACGTCACGTATTTGGTTTGGTCACGTGACGAGTGGTCAAATTTGCGTACAATGGCAGCCGCCTTGTGGGGTCACTTTCGAGTGCAGACCGGAACCCCGGTTTATCGCTCTAAGCCCCTCTACCTCGTTGGACACGACGCAAAATTATCTAGATGCACGACGTCAGAAGCGCCTATAGTGATCTCCATTTTGGGCCTGGGAGGTTGCCATGGTAACCGTACTGCTAGCGACGCCGGGCGGCAACCTTTATCTAGTTGATATCTCCATTCGTTAATTGAAAAGTGGTAAAAGACCTAAAAGACGCTTTGCATGGCGGTACGGCACGGGCCTCTGGAGGAGCGGTGCCTGTTTCTTCTGTGAAGTGAGACGATTTGCAGCCCGGGGACTGTCGGGCGACGAGAGCTGCTAAGTATCGTAGGTGCACGGACAAGGCGAGTGGTTTTCCGCGCCGCCGGGATGGCGGCCGCTTCGTGGGACGAACGTACCGTCCTTGTACTTTCGGACTTCGCTCCTATGGAACAAAATCCGATTACGCCGGCCACGACAGGACGATTGCCTTGGGACATGACTGCTGCTCGACTGCCCCATAGTAAGAGAATGTATGCTTAGCACCATACTTCTTCAAGACCCAATCATTCATTCAAGATGAGATTATCTCACCGACTGGCGAGGAGCGACGTCGACGACGGTATCACCCTCGTTTTGGGCGATGAACAGTCGACGGGGTTAAACCAAGAAGGACAGCACGGTGGTCTACAGAGGATTGTTAACGCCATCAAAAGAGACGGACGCCGGACATGAGGTGTTCTTGCCGACAGGCCAAGTGGTCGTCCGGAAGTTTACCGGCATGCAAAAAGTCAATATTTTTATCTGGTGTAGCACGCATACCCGTGTTAAAGGGGCCATGAAATGATTTTTTAACTTCTTCTTCCTTAGCTTTAATCCTCAACTCAAAAGAGAACAGTGGAATCACGCGGTCGTGACATGCTAGGGCACCGGTGCGATGACCCCAAGCTTCCACCGTGCTTTTTAAGCACACCATAGAACTTGGCATTCGCAAGTGCACTCATGTGCACTCATTGGCCACGAACGCGAATTCAAATATTCGTCGACGAATTGATTGTTGACGAGCGCATACGTCCGAGTGACGCAGTTTTCGTGTCAAATGCGTGAGCTGGGGTCGGCTGACGTCATTTTGGCTTTTGTAGGCATTGCAAAGAGGATATTTAGAACCATACACACATGATGATAACATCATAGCACACGGACATTAACGAGCACAAAACGGGCCCAGCTACAGAAAATAAATATTACACTCGTAAAAATAATTGTCTGTAACTTGTTAATTACAAAGACGAACACACCTCTGAGCATATAAGTTTAATAGTATGTGTTGATGCATTGTTATAGAGCAGGTCATTTCATATACGTCATTTGAGCAAACGCCAGCTTGTCACTTGAAAAAACACAAAAAACACTGCGATCAAATGCAAGCTATTGCAACGAAAGCACGTTTATCAAAGTCTTCAGAACTGTCAATTCGTAAAATCGTCGATTAGTACAAAAGGTTAAAGATCGCAGGCGCTTCCTCGCTTAAAGTTGCTGTGATTATTCGGTGACCCAGGGCTGAAACAACTTCCCTAGGCCCTACACACGACGTATACCTTTCGTTTCGATTCTCAGAAATTCCAACATTCAAAGGAAGCTAGAAAATGCGAAAATGTTATCCTAAAAGCTATATCGTAAAATCGTTGATTAGTACAAAACGTAAAGATCGCAGGAGCTTCCTCGCTAAAAGTTTCTGTGATTACGCGGTTACCTGGGGCAGAAACAACTTCCCCAAGGTCCAACATGCGACGCATACAATTCGCATCGATTCTCAGACATTCCAACGTTCAAACAAGGCTAGGAGTATGCGAAAATTGCATGCAAAAAGTCTTATCGATCCTTGAACACATCCAGGAATCCGAGCACCGCTACGGCGATATGACTGATGCTGTCGCACAGGTGCTAATATCCAGAGCGATCTTGCACAGAAAAGGTATAAAGTCTCATTCTTTCAGATCTTCACGTTATACCTGTGTCAGAGAGCACGAAGAAGTCCGAAATCGTCGGCAAGCAGCGGCACATTACGACTACCGCGCACCGAACAAACTCGTATCCACCAGCTCTGGGCGCTGCCATCTTACCGGTGACATCACGGCTCTTGCGAGGTCACGTGACGAGTAGTCACTCGGTTGCTAAGGAAACCGAGCCAGCTCAGCTCGTTGCTATGGTACCGCGTGTGACCAATCACGGTGAGAGGCGGCACAGGGAAAAGCGTGGCGCTACTCTGGCAGCTACGCTGCCATATAGAGTACTAATGGGGTGACTTTCGAGTGCAGACTGGAACCCCGGTTTATCGTAGGGTTCCTACATGTCCTGTCTGTCTCAGGGTGAGAAACATCCATTGTTGCCCTGAATGTGCCAGCGCGTGACGCTCTCGCGCACTCGGTGCGTGACTTGGGCGGTAAAATGGCGTCTATGCATTAACCAAAGCTACGCGCTCGAGCTGAGTGACACCGGATTGCGCGCACTTCAAAATGCATAAAAAACGATTGGGCGGAAAAATGGCTGAGTTGTCACTACTCAAGCAAAAGCGCGCGCTGTGTATGTAGGCACTCTAGTTTCATTGCTCTAAGCCCCTCTTCCTCGTTGGGAAGCACGCACGGTACCGACGCGTGAAGCCAGCAGCAGCTGACGCCATTTTACGAAGGCCGTCTGCTAGCCAGAGCCGAACTCGGTGTGTCAGATCAACCGCCCCTGCCCATGGCAAAGACGACGAAGCTGAGACACGCCGGCGGCTATTGAGCAAGCAACAGCACCGCGGGACGACTGCAACGGCGGCATTTATTGGAATCAACGGCGCGAAATAAGGAAGAACAATTTTTATATGATTCATAACACTCGATATCCAGGTTGGGGACCACATACCTTTGCTGCTGTGTTTCCTGGGAACTTTTTACAGATCCACGAGGTGCCGCATTCAGATAACAGCTCCGTTTGCAAAATATGGAGGCCCTGAGAAGGGCCGTTTAGACCGCTACCAGAACCTATAACTGACGTAACGAGCACTCTGACAAGCGGTTGGCGCCTCGGAGTCTCCAGCGGAGATCCGGCAGTTTTTAATAATTATTATTATTGTCGTTTGAAGGGCACTCTTCCTATGCTGCTTCGTTCCTGACGCCATAAAAATATTCTTTCTGTTTAGATTATAGGCGCGAAAAATCCACACTGACTAGGGCCTGAGTAACAACTCTGCATTACTCAGGCCCTAGTCCGTGTGGATTTTTCGCGCCTACAATCTAAAAAGAAAGAATGGCATACACACACATCACACGCGCACGCACTCAAAGTTGGTCCAGAAGTCCAGTGTCCCCGACGTGTTTTTGTATCGCTTTCAAAACGATACACTGATACCGCCAAGTGTTCTCCGCCCAGGATTTTGGTGACATTAAATAGTCTACGTGTTGTCTCCCTTACTCCGTCCCTGTCTTGCGGCGCATTTTCTCAAAAAGTGGTCTATGGTCCAGCAGTTGCAGCGTTCTTCTCGTGTCTTCTCGTTGGGTGCTGTATTTCACGCATGCACACAAAAGATGCTAATAATGAAGCTAAATAATTGTACTAATTAATTATTGGACTAATTTATTGGACTAATTGTATCCACAAACCAATCCGACCATGAACTAAACTTTTATTTTTTTATACGTGGTGCTAACTATTCCCGCCCCATATTTTTATGGCGTCAGGAACGAAGCAGCATAGGAAGAGTGCCCTTCAAACGACAATAATAATAATTATTAAAAACTGCCGGATCTCCGCTGGAGACTCCGAGGCACGGTGGAGTAGTCGTCACGATAAAAAATCTAAAGAAACAAAATAAATAGCCTAACGGTCGTCGGCGGCGTCATGAGGCCTCGCCGAGTGCGGAGTATAACGGTCTTGGCATACGGTATGTATTGTGCATTCGTTATTCTTTTCTTTTCTACCACGTCGAATTCTGACGCCAAGACTCTCTACCTCCTCCGTTCCAACGCGTTGTTTGTTATTAAATTAACAAATCAGCTTCAAATAAGGGTCGTGGCACCCTCTAGAGTAAAAAAAAAAAAGAAACAAACATTTTGAGCAGCCAGAGCAGCACGGCCGCTCCTCCTCTCATCAAAGAAGACGCCGTCCGAAACTCCAACGGCTCCCTTCTTATTTTTTTTTCTTTTTATTCACTTTGTTACTTCATTTTGTTGTTGGGTTCGACTGCTCCCTTCTCTGTGACGATGCCGTCTGTGGACATACGTTTGGCGTTTGTTTTGTCACGCGATGGTGTGGTCCGACCGATCAACCAATGAGTTTGTTAGAATTGTGTCACGAGGTATAAAATGGCGGATCAAATAAAAATAATAAATGCAAAGAAGCGCGCAGTTCCCCCTCGGCGCTTTATTCTTCCAGAGGCGAGCATCGCAGTGCCATGGCGTTTAACTTGTGCCGTCTTCATGACGCCATGAAAGACCCTCTTGAAGCAATTAATTTGCTTCAGCGCATGGGCCTGCTCCTGGCTCCTGGGTTTTCGTGCGTGTCCAGAGTGCGAAGCTGCGATGACAAGCTGCAAGTCCGCGCTAGATCTGCGGATGGCTACACGTGGAGGTGCGGTGTGTGGATGACTCGTGAGGTGCCCAAGAGGAAGCCGGTCAAGGTTCAGTGCCGGGGCGAGGTCTCGGTACGGAGCGGTTCCTTTTTCGAAGGATCGCACCTGACGCTTCTCCAACTCATGAAAATCATCACTCCGGTGCCAGAACCTACCGTGCGCCGTCATTCAGCGGGAGACTGATGTCGCAAGTAAGACAATAACTGATTGGACGAGCCTTTGTCGGGAGGTTGTGGTAAATGCCGTCTTTAAGCATTCAGACATGATTGGTGGCGAAGGCGTGACTGTAGAACTAGACGAGAGTATGTTCGGTCGGCGAAAGTACCATCGCGGGTATTTAAGGCCTGGCCAGTGGGTTTTCGGCGGTGTGGAGCGTTGCAGCGGGTGCTGCTTTCTTGTTCCCGTGGAGACCCGTGACGCTAAAACCCTGCAAGGGCTAATAGCCGAGTGGGTCCGCCCTGGAACAAGAATAATCACTGACTGTTGGGCTGGCTATCGCAAGCTTGCAGATGACGCTCGCTTCACGCACCTCACCGTCAACCACAAGCTGCACTTTGTCGACGCGAACACTGGTGCGCACACCAATACGGTGGAGGGCACCTGGGCCCACGTCAAAAACTCTCTTCCATCTGGACGGCGCGAGAGCCACCATTTCACTGGTCACCTTGCAAAGTTCATGTTTTGGAGGAGAGAGAAGGCGCGCGGAAACACTGATAGATTCCAGTCGTTCGTCGCCGCGGCCGCCAAAATCTAGAGCCCCGACGCATGACAGGGCGAGGATTCTGACGGCCCCGGTGACTTCGAGTGATCCGCTGCGCTGAGCCCGTCGCCCGCCTGCATGCATAAAGACGACTTATGCGCCAACCGCTTGTCAAGTGCTCGTTACGTCAGTTATAGGTTCTGGTAGCGGTCTAAACGGCCCTTTTCAGGGCCCCCATATTTTGCAAACGGAGCTGTTATCTGAATGCGGCACCTCGTGTCTCTGTAAAAAGTTCACAGGAAAGACACAGCAAAGGTATGTGGTCCCCAACTTGGATATCGAGTGTTATGATTCAAATAAAAATTGTTCTTGCTTATTTCGCGCCTTTGATTCCAATAAATGCCGCCGTTGCAGTCGTCCCGCGGTGCTGTTGCACAAGTTTGATACTTTAGACCCATGTTACGGATAAAGAATACAGGATGCGGGATGGCCAAAAAAAACGCGTTTTTCGTGTAAGGCTCGTCAAATTATGAGGCGCTGGAGAAATGCAGCATTCTGCTTTAAGTCCATATTTCGAACTCTTTTTGTTCGCCTTCCGCCCATTGAAATGCATGCGGGAAGGGCCTTAGAACGCACCTGGTATCGCCGCGCCGCAGCGTTCTTCCGCAACATAAAGTTCGTCTGCTTTCCTTGCCGTCACCATGGCAACGAACGCCGAATGAATGGAAGCAAGCACGGTACCGCCGCGTGAAGCCAGCAACAGCTGGCGCCATTTTACGAACGCCAGTCTGCTAGCCAAAGCCGAACGCGGTCTGTCAGATCAACCGCCCCCGCCGGAGTGCCGCTGGCAGCAGACGACGAAGCTTGAGACACGCCGACGGCGATTGAGCAAGCACAGCACCGCGGGATGACTGCAACGAGCGGCATATAATGGGATCAAAGGCGCGAAATCAGCAAGAACAATTTTTATTTGAATCATACCTATATATAAAATGGTTCTCGTCATTTGAAGTACGTAGTATTGCCAAATGGCAATTGGTGTTGATCAACTGGCTATGGATGGTAATCGTCGTTTAGACGTGATCCGGTTGACCTTCGTAGCTTTTTCGCCACCGTCAACTTTTCGCTATTTTATAGAACATCGCCACTGTATCGATATCCTGGTGCCTTTCTACTATCAATCGGCTATTGGAGGAGATAAAAGGACTATAAATATCATAGCCTTTTGATTGTTTCCAATTGCCAATCGACATTAATGTGGCACCAGGATTGCAATACACTGGCGATGGCCATATAGATTGGCGAAAAGTTGACGGTGGCGAAAAGCTACGAAGGTCGATCGAATGACGTCTACACGACGATTGCCATCCATGGCTGGCGGCCGTGGATGGTAATCGTCGTTTAGACGTCATTTGATCAACCTTCGTAGCCATTTCGCCACAGTCAATGTTTCGTCGACTTTCAGCTGGCCAGCCGAAAAACTGTGATAAGAATAGCATCCATGACCTTACCATTGGCTTCGGCAGTTCCCTTTACGTGCTGGTGGGATTTCAGGGCCTGATAGACATAGTGTTTGCTTGCAATATGGGAAGAAAACAAAGATTGAAGAACAATTTAAAGAACCAAAATTTATTTATCACAATGTCATTAAAATGACAAGTGTTTTTTTTCTTCAAAAGACTAGTTAATCGCCCAAACGTAAACGATGAATGAAAAAATGGCCTTCCCTTGCTTCCTTACATGTCTGTAAGGTGCGAGCTGAAAGAAGAAAAATATTCTAATTTAAATGGGCATATAACCAGCACACATATTCTTGTAGCACATTCGATAATATGCACAGAAGAACCTTGCTCATATGCTTTCTCGGCTGTTATGTTCCCTAACACCTAACATGTGTTTGAACTACAGGCTTCCTGCACTGCCTTCCCGGTTCTTATGCCCAAAAACTGCCACTCAAGGTGGCTGGTGACTACTAGGGAAACACAGCTACTCTGTTCCATTTTGCTTTACTCCCTTTATTTCACCTCCTTGCCTTTCTGTATTGTGCTTCTTGCTTGGTCCTGTAAGACACCGTAAGAGCATAATGAGGCTCTCACGACACCTTTTTTTTTTACTCCTCTATGTTTTTATGTTTAAGCAGTGCTGATTGCATCAAGCTCCACTGCTTTGATCTGGCATGCAGGGTGCAGTGATTTGTGTGAGGGAGCTATGGTTTAGCTCGATGGGCTCAGAACTTTTGCATACTTATATTTCAATATTTCTTAACTGCAACTATAGACAAACATGTGGCTCTGCGGTGGCGCGGCTGTGGGCACAGCGCATGCACAGACATGTCTGCTCACTTAATCTGGTTTCTGCACACGCAGTGCCCATAGCTGCTGTGGGCAAATGTAAGCTTGTTTGAAAACAGTTCAGCCACAATTTTAAGAAGTGTTGAGAAAATTGTCAACCTATAAAATAAGGCAATTTTTTACAGCCATGAAAGCTAAGGTGAAATACACAGAGAATATAGCTTCCTGAAACATCTATAGCTATCCCAAGGGCATTATCAGTTGTTACATTTTCTCTCATGTCATGATCCTTTATTGTGACTGCCTAAAAACGCACCAGCAGGGTTCTAGTGTATTTCACAAAATGTTTGAATGTGCAATAGCTTTAACTTCCACAACACATGTTGTGTTGTGGAATTTGACAACCATAGGTTGTCACAATGTGAACTCCACAATAATGCAATAAGTATGAATACAATAATAATCCCTGGAAAAGGGATACAAAGGACAAACACAAATCTCCTTTGTCCCCTTTGTTCCCCATCTCCAGGGATTATTATTGTCATTCTAGTCTTCAAAAAAAAAAACGAAAACGTCTACTTCTGTTTCTTAAGAGAACAAGCAGCTTACCTGAAAGAGCATAGTGTCCCCAGGACAGAAATCATGAGAGCTGGCCTTGACTTGCTTCTCCACATTGCCGTACTCTATGAAGGTGCGAGCTGAAAGAGCAAATGAGAATTGCATATTTAAAATGATAATAGCCCCTAGAAAGCTACACTTAAGTATCGACACTCTTCTCCCTTTGTCCAGGGCTGCCAAGACGATCATTCATCCATTCAGATGGCGACATTCGTTCACGTTCATGCAGCTTGTGGGCACAGACATGTTGTCATTATGTCATTACTTGAATTCAATGTAAATGTTCGCAAAAATGTCTTTTTAGGTGTCAATTTGACACGGCAGGGTACTGTGGCATGTCTCCAACGGAGGCGCACCCACAGCTGGTCGTGGGCACGCTACAACAACCATGTTCTATACACCTTTTTTGTTTAGCCTCGCACCCAGCCACGTTTTCCCGTATCCGGTATGCGTTCCGCAAAAAAAAAAGATGCGATAACAACCCGGAACAAGTAATAAAATATAGAAGGGACATAACAAGAACGACCGACGGTTGCAATTAAAATGTTAACACGTCCTACTGGCGAGGCGAGAAGAAAGCGATGTTTTCACGCATACCGGAAGTTCCAGAATTTAAGATGGCGGCGCCCACATGAAAAGGTGTATAAATTGAAAACCTCTTTATGGTGCTTTCGGTGTGCCTTTTGCCAAAGAAAAAGCACCCGCCTAATAAAAAAAATTCTTATATGTATTAGAAATTTATTTGTCTAAGAAAGGCATATGATCATGTAAGGTCATATAAGAGCATACAAAAAGCTTATAAGAACGATATAAGAAATATTCAAGATTATATAGGAAGTTATAAAAAAATAGAAAACTTTGTATTAGAAATTGAAAACTATGTTTAGGAAATTTAAAAATGAAAACTATGTATTAGAAATGTATTTGTCTAAGAAATGCATAAGAT
>JAZHYW010020138.1:0-10766 GCA_037355805.1 Ixodes ricinus | reverse complement strand
CTATACCTTTTTCCTTTTTTCTTACCACGAACATGGTACTCCATCATCTCCGCCGATCCACAAAGGGTCCGCGAAGCGTCAGTGGTTGAGAACCACTGCATTATACATAAGACAGTCCGCACATATCAGCCACCCCAATATTCGTGGTTCGGAATGCCGCGTGCCAAGTGTCTCCTTGAATGCGTTGCGCATGCGGCATTCAAAGCTCGGATCTGATGGGGACTAGCGTTCGAATCTGTTTGAAGACTGTATTTAGTGTGATGTATGAGCAGTGTGACCCCGGTATAAAGAAAAAATTATGGCTTGCAATGATTTCGCCATTTTTTTTTATTATAAACTTCGTGATAATTGTAGGTACTTGTTCAAAAGTGGGGCGTTATCTTGTAAACATTTAGTTTTTGGCACATGTAGCACAGATTCCCGTACCCCGTTATGCACCTTCTGACGTAAATGAATTGATATGGAAACAGACAATGGGATCTCAAGAAAAATACCTTAGGTTTATTTATAAACCCCAACCTTGTTCCAACCTGGTTTATTCAATATTCCAATATCCAACCTAGTTTATTTACAGATTCCAAGTCTTGAACGTTTATGTTAGATGCGAGCTACTTTGCATTGCAGTGGCTTCGAGCAGTTTCTTTCGATAGGCTACCCTGTCTGTCATAGTCATCCCTATGTACCTGGAATGGCCGTACAAGCTTCTCTATTACAATCTTAGAATTTGTTGTCTTATGGTCATCTCTTGTAGCGCAAATAGAACTCAATAAAATAAATGCTTTGTACAGAAAACAAAGATTTCTCTGAAAAAGGAACCCCAAAAGACATGCTTTTTTTATATTATTGCACGTTGTTTGAGCACAATTTTTTGTATATCTTTGGGTGATTCTAAGCACAAGGTTTGATAATACAAAAGTGAAATCCTCGTGTCATCATTTTTTACTGTTATGTTAATATTTATTACGTAAAGTATGCAGGCCATATTGCTGTTTGCTTGTGCTATAATTGTGCTATAAGCACGTTTAGGGAAAAAATTATGGCGGTAAGGTACGACTGCCTCGCAATGATTTTGCCATTTTTTATATACTTCGTGATGTTTGTATGTACTAATTCAACAGGCAGGAAGTTTTGTAGTAACCGTCTAGTTTTTGGCACATGTAGCAAAAACCATCACATCCCGTTATTTAGCTGGCACTTTGTGATGTAACTTGTTCTGCAAAGAGACAGAGCAAGCAAACTGTTGTGTGTATGTTTATACAGCCGGAAGTTAGTTTGCCGCAGTGGGCGTCTGGTGTCTCAGCTGTAGATGAGCAATTTAGCCAGTGCGATACAACCAGCAGCCCTGGGTCTTTAAAGGGATGGTGAACCTTACATGTCAGTGTATATAATAAGCGGCGCACTATCTTTCCATGAGTTAGCAGCCGCCGGTGTGCGCGAGCACACGCAACGAAATTGACGTCATCATATCCCCAATTAACGCTTAATAAGCTCGAATAGAGGATATGATGACGTCGATTTTGTTGCGTGTGCTCGCTCACACCAAGGGCTGCTGACTCATGAAAAGACTCATGAAAAGAGGTACGCCCAAATATTTTACAGTAGTAGTTAACCACCTTATATTTTGAAAAACACTGGGAGTAGGACACCAGTGACCATGCCAAAAACCCAGACATTTATCAAAATTTACAGCGCTTCCACTAACCGCACAAAAACGTTTGACTATGTTCACAACTTTAACTATGCTTTCTTTATTTGTGCAAAACAAGGCGTAATCATCAGCGTAAGCTAAAATACGTACTTCCGATCCAAAAAGATTAAACCCGCTACTACTATTGTTTCTCAATATGCTCAGACAAAACGATTCTATATAAATGCAAAAAAGAAGGGGTGAAAGCGGGGCATCCTTGGCGTACGAAACGCTCTTCTTTCATACGCTTCCCAACCGATTTCTTCGCTGTAAGACTGGTCGTACAACAACTGTACGCCTTCCGCACACCTTCGCGTAGAATTGAACCGACATTTATATGGTCAAAAACAGATAAAAGAACGTCATGCGGTACACGCATCGAAGGCTTTTTCGAGGGTCAATTTGTAGTATAGGTACACACCTATTCATAACATCACAGCACTCTAGCACGCTCCGCGCTTCATAAATGTTTGTAAATATTGTTCTCCCTTCATTTCACACGTTTGGTGCGGCCTGACTAGTTCTGTTATTACGGATTGTAATTTTCTGGCCAATATTTTCATTAGTACTTTATTATCATCATCATCACCATAGTCGACGTTAGTTAAAGGGATGCTGAACCGAAATCTGGATTCCACAGAACACGCGACAAAAGCGTGGAACGGGATGCTACAAGCACCAAAACATCACTCATAGAGCAATATCTCACGCAGAAGACCGTTTGTTTGTTTTTTGAAGGAGGCGCATTCGGCAGATATATCTATGCCTCGTTTTTCTGAGAAGGAGAGGGAACGTCCTCGCGTCTTCGAGCGTAGTACGGCTTCACGCGCACACGTGGACGACTTCAGGTCGTAGTGGGCGGCTTGATGATGTTCTTGTTCCGTCGGGCATCACCTCGTAGTTCAGATCTTCAAGTCGACGAAGTACCTTGTAAAGTCCGAAATAGCGTTTCAGGAGTTTCTCGCTGAAGCCACGGCGGCGAATCGGTATCCAGACCCACAGCCTGTCTCCAAACTGGAAGTGGATGTCCCGACGGCGAAGGTTGTGGCGGCCAGTGTCGACACGTTGTTGGGACTTGAATCCGGAGTCTGGCGAGCTGACGGACTTCTTCTGCCCGTTGGGCAACCACCTGAGCGTCCTCGCTTCCGTCGACAGCCGGTTCGTTGGGTAACGTCGCGTTCAGCATTGTCGTTACTTTGCGACCATGAACCAGTTGAAGGGGTGTCACCCCGTTGGTCTCCTGCACGGCCCTGTTGTATGCAAATGTGACGTACGGCAACGCCTCGTCCCACATCTGGTGCTCCACGTCGATGTACATGGAAGATCATGTCGACGACGCTCTTGTTGAGTCTTTCCGTCAGCCCGTTGGTCTGCGGATGGTACGCCGTGGTGCTACGATGGCTGGTGTGGCTGAGACGAAGGATTTCTTGCGTCAGCTGGGCCATGAACGATGATCCACGGTTTGAGATCAAAACGAGAACGATGGACTCGATGAAAAACTTGGCGACTTCCACAGCAGTGCCTGAAGGAAGGGCTTTCGTTTCGGCGTACCGCGTGAGATAATCTGTGGCGACGATAATCCAGCGGGTTTCCCGACGTTGACGCTGGGAAAGTGCCAAGCACAGGGTGTCATAAAAAATATTTACAGTTTTTTTTACCGCAAAAATAAACTCGGCATCGCCAAACGCTCATTCTCCGCTCAAAGGTAGCGCTAGAGGTCACAACCAGATTCCAAAGTTTCAGCCCTATCCGATACCTTATTCAAAAGTTATGTTATTTTCTGAAAATTTGAATGGAAAAATGAAGCCCATTTTTGCCCGTTTTCGGTTTCTGATGCCATAAAGCCCCGTGTATTCGAAAACTGTGTCGGCCGCCATTTTCCCATTAACATTTTCAGGAAATCATTTATAATTTTTTTTAAAAGTTATCGGATCGGACTGAAACTTTGGCATCTGGATGTGACCTCTATGGCTAACTTTGGGCGGCGAATAAGCGTTCGGCGATGCCTAATCTAATTTTGCGGCAAAAAGAAAAAAAAACTGCAGGTTTCCGGATGGTTTCGTCGGAGGTTTCTTGCATCGCTGGCACTCGTGGCATGATCGTGTGTATAGGTGTACGGTTTCGGGGAGCTTGTCCCGGTAATACTTTTCACGAATACGGGCCAGCATCCAGCTGTAACCAAGGTGTCCGGACGTCGGGTTGTCGTGGCAGGCTCGAAAGATCTCCTCTTCGAAGGTCGGGTGGGATTACCTGCAGCCACGGCGACCTGTTGTCCCCGAAGTTCTCTTTGTAAAGGACACCTTGTCGAATGGCAAAGGTTGGCAAGGCTCGTGAGAAAACACGTGGGATGGTTCTTCCACGCCCTTCCAGGTGCTCTATTAGTTCCCGCAGCTCAGGATCGTCTCGTTGACGTCGTGCCATGTCGTCGGTGTTCACTGCACCTGGGAAGCACTCGTCGCCATCGTCGTCGCTGCTGCCCGAAGGTGTTACGACAGGGGCTCTGGACAGGCAGTCGGCGTCGCTGTGCTTGCAGCCTAACTTGTAGACCACAGTCATTGTTGAACTCTTGTAGTCGGAGACTCCATCGAGCAAGGCGTCCTGACGGGTCCTTGAGGTTCGGAAGCCAGCAGAGCGGGTGGTGGTTCGTGACCTCACGGAACGGGCTCCCGTACAAGTACGGATGAAACTTCGTGAGTGCCCAGACGACCGCAAGGTATTCTTTTCTCGGTCGTGGAGTAATGTTTCTCCGTCTTGGACAGTGTCCGAAGGTCCGATTAAGCTCGGTTTCCATATCCTCATCGAAATGTCCAAGAACAGGAGGAGTCTGCAGTCGTCGCTTCAGCTCGTCGAATGCATGCTGCTGCTCCTCGGCCCATACGAACTTCTCGGCGTCCTCCGTGAGGTTTTTGAGCAGTGCGGGAGTTCTTGCGAAATCACGAACGAAGCCCCGATACGAGGCACATAGTCCAAGCAACCTCCGCAGGGCCTTCTTGTCTGTTGGCGCTGGAAATGCTGCGACGGCGCGAGTCTTCTCTGGTCTGGACGAACGCATTCGTAATTAACCACGTGACCCAGGAACTTCAGTTCGTCATAGGCGAACCGACACTTTGACGGCTTCAGGGTGAGTCCGACGGTCCGTATGGCTTGAAGAACAGCTCGGAGTCGTCGCAAGTGCTCGTCGAAGTCACCGGAAAACACTACGACGTCGTCGAGGTAGACGAGACAGCTCTGCCACTTCAGTCCTGCTAGTACGGTTCTATGACACGCTGTAAAGTTGCTGGCGCCGTGCATAGTCCGGAAGGACATCATCTTGAACTCGCACAGTCCATCCGGCGTGACGAAGGCTGTCTTCTCTCGGTCCGGTTCGTCGACTTCGATCTGCCAGTAGCCGCTCTTCCGGTCCATTGATGAAAAGTATCGAGAGTGGCGCAGCCGGTCTAGCGTGTCGTCGATGCGGCGGAGTGGATAGACGTCTTTCTTCGTCACCACGTTCAGCTGCCGGTAGTCATTGCAGAACCTAAGCGTTCCGTCCTTCCTCTTAACCAGTACTACTGAAGAGGCCCACAGACTGCTTGAAGGTTGGATTATGTCGTCGTTCAGCATCTCTTGAACTTGCTCCTGGATCACCTCCTTTCTTTAACTGAGACTCTGTACGGCGATCGATGCACCGGGGGCGCGTCGTCCTCGGTAACGATGCGGTGCTTCGCAATGGCGGTTTGGCGCACCTTCAACGACGTCGCAAAGCAGTTGCGGTATTCGGCGAGCAGGTTAATCAGCTGCCGTCATTTCGGGCCCGGAAGCTTATGGTCAATGTCAGGCTGCGCTTGCGACGTACTGTCTTGCTGAGGTGGTGAGGATTCGTCAGTTCCTCGACGTGGCCAACGGCTGCACCTTTCGTGAGGTGTTGCGTTTCATTTCGGAAGTTCGTCACGTGGACCACAGTGCGGCCATCCTGAAGTCCAGATACTCCTCTTGCAACGCATATTCTCTCTTCCTGGAAGCAACTGGAGGCTTCCCTCAAGCAGAACTTCGCCGCAGAAAGCTTCGGTGATCCCGACGGGCGCGAAAATACTCGACCGCGGTGGTAAGTTCACGTGGCTTGCGAGGACTCAGACCGCGGATGACGTCGCTTTGGGATCCTCCGGTGGCGAAACAGGGTTTCGTAGCGTCAACCGGTTTGCTCCGAGGTCGACGACGACACTATACTCGCGGAGAAAGTCCATTTCGAGGATATCGTCCCTCGCAGAGTGTTGCAGAACGACGAGCTTCACAGGGCACGTCTCTTGGTGAATGTCAACTCGAGCAGTGCATCTCCCGATTGGTTAGATGAGGTGCCCTCTGGCGGTTCCTATTTGAGGGCCTTCCCACGGCGTTGTCACTTTCCGCAGACGGTGAGAGAGCCTGCCACTCAAGACTGAGTAGTCTGCTCCGGTGTCCACCAGTGCCGATGCATCGTGGCCGTCGCTAATAACGTTCAGGTTGTTGGACACCGATGATGCATGGGCGTCGTTGTGAGGCGTAGCGTCGGGAGTGTGGGAACGCTCCGTCGCTCTTGGAGGCTCTTTACTTCGGTCGTCTTCGGCGACGCCACCTCCAGGCGTTGCCGCACTTAGTTTTCCCGGCGACGCAGGGGAGGCAGGCACTCTCGGCGGGGTCATTGCGCTGGAGACGCTGAACGTCTGGTCGACGGTGAGCGGGATTCAAGGTGGAGAGGCGGCGCTGAAGATGGCGAACGTCGAAGGTTATCCTCAATGTCGCGAGGGCGTTGAACTCTAATAACGGGAGCTCTATAACACACACACACAAATCATATTTAGTTACGAAACAGCATTAACCATAACGAGTCACAGGAGACTCTTGTTTCAGAGCCTTTGGAACTAGAGAAGTGCATCCCTAGCCGTCAGGTGACCCCTAAGGTTCTAAGCGAAATGCCTTTAAAGGGATACTACAACGAAATTTCGGCGCTCATTTTTTGGTCTATATGTGTTCAAAAGAGCAGTATCACATGGAACATACCAATATCTTGTTAAAAAAGTCTCGAAAAGAAATTTTAAAACGAATTAAACGATTAGCAAAGAGCACCTGGTGGATGTCGCTAACGCCTCGTTTGTAATGCTCGTCTAGGAACCTTGACAGTTAGTGACGGAAGTCGTCCTCGCCTCCGGCCACGACGAGAGAAGGGTGGAAGGAGGAAATCCCTCTTCCGAGAATCCTTTTGTGTGTCGCAGAAGTCGCTATTGTCCCCCTACAAGATTATAGAAGATTAACCCGTCACTCAAAATTCATACAAAAGCAGCCGCTTCGGTGGCTGGACCGACTAGGCCATCCCTCTCGACGTCAGCCTCGCCGTAGCTTTGCCTGGCTTTGCTCGTTTGAGACGACTTACGTCACGATTGCGCTGGGCCTTCTCCGAGCGCTTGCCAGAGTGGGCCGTTTATAACGAAAAATACAGCCACCAGGATCAAAATACAAACGGGCGATTGTCATTTACGGATATTGTGGATCATATTCAACCTATTTTTGAACACGACGGGAATATTTCAAATTTCGTTGAAGTATCCCTTGAAGACCGACCAACGGATCCATTTTCAGCAAGGTAGGAAAATGCCCGTCCGACCCTCCACTTTTCACCCTCTCCCAAAAGTCACGTGACGGCAGGGGCTTCTTTGTGTCGGCTTTTCCTGTAGGGATTATCCTCAAAAAGCGCGAAATGAGCGGCTAGCTGCGAGCGCCAAAACGACCTTGAGACGTCCAAATCAGAGCCTTTTATACTGGGAGAGTTCGGCGGGTGGGAGGGGCTTACGGCCCGCTAGGTTTAGCAGATTCAGCGGGTTCCCGCTTCCGCCATGATGTGCCTCCCGGCAAGTGGGTCCACATTGACGTGCGATGTATACGCGTGTAGGTTTTGCCGTTCGCGCTTTTGTTGGCGTAAGGAGATTGTCGGAAAACAAGCATTTCGTGATTCGGTGCTTTATTCATGTAAGAATTAGCAAAGAAACCGCCCATTTACGAACGGCACTCATTAATAAATGGGGAATCGCTCAAAAACGCCCGACGTCCGACACAGCTCAGCGGCCTAGTGCGCATTTTCCAGTGGACAAGTTTGATTGTCTGGATCGCTCTCCGACTGTTTACCACATCACAAGGTTGGTGCACCGTTGTACGGAATACGGCGGACCGATCGTGATTTTCCGCCGTGCTTCTTCACCTGTCGGTCTTTTGGGGGTTTTCTGACATTGTTTGGTTTGCTGTGAAGGAACAGCGTCGTCATTGCGTGGTGCCTGAGCTTTTTGCGATCGCGACAAACCCTCTTTCGAACTCACTGTCTATGAAGTGCACCTAAAAAAAAAAAAAAGGCATGACAAGTAAGTATTTGTTACGCGCATTCAAAAAATTATCAAAATAAAGGTATCGCTAGCGAAACAAAAGCGCTTGCGAGACGGCGAAGCTGAGCTGCGAGGCCGAAGCTACGAGAGCGAGCTGCATGCTTTGAACGCGCCGACGGAGCGCGTGCACTCGTAGAGTTCACGCGTCGTTCAGCGCGACGTGCACGCGCTTGCAGCGATCGGCTCCGCTCGCGCTTACACTGAAATGCAGTATACACAGTTCAAAGTTTGCAAGCTAGGCCGCTCGCAAGTATCAAGTCTCGCGCGACAGGAAACAGCTTCGGTATCAACGGACACTCTCACCTGACGCTGCCACACCAAGTCGCTGCACAGTTTGAGTCAAAATAAAACGCGTTTAACGCACAAAATAATTTAATTGTAAAATTACCTCGCACAATCAAGAACTCGAAGTCGGCTTCCACTTACTAGCCCTCTTCGTTTTGGCCTCCCGGATCTTGTGCCTTCTGCGGTTTTCTTTTCCTTCCGGGAACCGGCACATCCTGAACCCTTTTTTTCGCGCTGTTCGACCACCCAACGGCACTACAGCACCCCATTACGTTTTCTTTTAACGTCTCGCAGAGCGCAGAACGAACATTTTCACCGTCGTCTCTCGCTCCACGCTAGTGCAGCGGCTGCCGGCTCGAGACGGCAAGGCACATCATGGCGGACAACGAAACTCGGAACGCGATGCGCACAGTTGCCAGACTGTTTGATCAGTGTTGCCAGACTGGCGGCTGGATCAATAGACCGCCGAACTCTCCCAGTATAAAAGGCTCTGGTCCAAATGTCTTCCCTCGTAGACGCGGGCGCGCTCAAGACTGAGGAAGCCAGCGCAACCGAACGCTTTTTCCCACGAGCTGCAGGCCCGACGCCGCTCGGTCGGTGGAAATCGAGGGGCGGTGGTATGGAGAGTCGTTCCAGCAGCCGCTCTCTGGCAAAGCGCGGCGGCTGCTGAAACCATTCCCGTAAAGGGTTCAGGTCGTCGATAATACATTTCTTTCCGAAACATGCAATTCAAGTGGCTTACCCCAATCTCTTCATTACTGTTTGAAACACATATCTCCTCTCATAGGTTGTTCTTTACATTTTGCACTATTTTGCGTATTTATTCGTCCTTACCTCTGCTTGATGACTGTTTTATAACTTTGATAAAGACCTTTCAATATTGGCGCGGGCTATCGCGATCAACGCTGTACCGAATTTATCCAATATTGGACAAGACTGGCGTCAGGAGGGTGGAAGAAGCAAGCCGCAATTCTGGCTTCTAATAAAGACGGTGCAGTCCTAAGATAAGTTTTTGCTTCACCCGCATCCACAACGCCCCATCGTTTGCGCGATCACAACTTCTCAGTAACCTAGCTGTATACCACATTTTACTCATAGTTACTATAGATGTGGCCCCACAGGCATTCCCGTTATGAGCGAGTCGACGTTTTAACGACCGGCGACTCTCTGAGTGAGAATAAATATCGCCTTCCCACAACAACCACCCCTTTCTCTCCCCCTTTCCCGAGTTGGGGAGATATCAGGCCACTCCAGGAAGCAGCCTGAAGAGAGCGCTTTTTGGCTACTCATTCTCAACACGTTCGAACGTGGAAGTAAACACATTGCATGGACGACGCCCGGTTTATTTGCAACCTAAATACTGTGGCTCTACTGTTGGGACCCAGTCCATTTCCTTATCAATCATTATTTGTTATGGTTTCATGGTGAAAGTGTGTTAGTCGTGATGCCACAGAAGTGATCGGTTCAAAGGGAGAAATAGGTCCTCGTATTTATTTTGCGGAAATACTCACTCCTGTGATGCTCTAGTGCAGGGGTCTCCAAACTTTTTGGCTAAGGGGCCGGATCGGGGATCTGACGCGGTCTCGAGGGCCGGGAAATAAATAAGTAAATACTAATAAGGGAACAGCAAATAAATATCATATATAATCATTTAAATACAAAATTGATTAAAGTAGCCATGAAAAAAGAATCTAAGAAAAGCATGAATACATATATTTTATATTAGAATGTAATTTAGCTAAGAATAGCATTACACAATTATTGGGACAAATAAAACTCATCAATCGAAGCGCCTAGGAACTTTGGCATGTTCACAAAGGGCCCAACACTAACCAGAATGGTAGAACTGATGCTGACAATATGCAAAAGTCATATATTATGCTGTCATAAAATATATGCTGAACAGAAAGGAAATGCAGCATACGATTAGTTACACAGATATGAATCAGGGGACTAAGAATAGTGTTGCTGGTGATTTCGATGTCCAATGAATAATATGGCGAGAGGACATGTGTTAAAACAGGCAGTCTCTTCTCGTTCTTCGTGGTGTCTTAGTTTGCGCGGTTGGTGCGCGGCGCTGTTTCTTTACTGTGGGCGCCGGTAACAGCGGACTTGCTGGAAGCGGGCCACGGGACGGGCTTCATTGGAAGGACCGCAGTCAGTCACGGGCCGGTCGTAAGACCTCCGCGGGCCGGATTTGGCCCGCGGGCCGGGGTTTGGAGACCCCTGCTCTAGTGCGTAAGGTCAAAGCACCCGAGGCAGTGCGAAATGCTTTAGAACTGTCGTTGACGATGAAATAGTTGTGGGAAGTGCGTAAAATTGTTTACACCACAAAGGCATACCTAAACACAACAAAATATCGCAATCGCAAAAAAAAAAAATCAGCTTACGAGACCTGTTGTTTCCCC
>JAZHYW010020136.1:0-11493 GCA_037355805.1 Ixodes ricinus | reverse complement strand
GGAACGCGATAGTGATCTAATCATCCGCGTTCCGCCACTGCTGGCTTTGCGCCTGCTTCACAAGGGGTAACTTTTGCGCGCCCCCGAGTTTCCCACGAGCTTCAAGTCGTCCTAAAAAGAGTTGATTTAGTGGTGTTCGATGACGCTCTCTAAGTTTTCAATTGGAACCATATGTTTATTTCACTAACTAAAAGGTTAATTAACGAATTTTAATTAATTAGCCGACTTATCGCAACGATTAGCCACCCGCATAATGCACCCCTGGCCGTATAACCCACCTGCACAAACCTTATCAGTGCATATTTTATGGATTTTTTAAATAAATCTGTTCGAATTAAAAATGAACACCCGGTATATACTATAATATGGGCGGTTTCATCTCAAATCGTGCAGGCAAAAAGGATAGAATTTTCAATTTCACTCAAAAAAATATATGATATGGCGTCGTCTCTAGAAACGCAGTAGCCACAAACCGCAAGTACGTCGGATTTTTTCGTTCTCGACTTACGAATTTTAAAAGAGGCCGCGGCGGAAAGCAGTGTTTTTCACATCCATCGCGGGTCGGATGTTTCGCTCGATCTCCCGTCGTGAATTTTTAGTCCACATAATATTAACTTTTTTTCAAGCACTCTGTGGGCACAGGTAAAAGGCTCTAACACCATGAAATAATTTTAGGCGTTTTGCTTGTTTTCTGTAAAAATGTCAAAAACGCCCCCTCGGTCAGTTGTTGACGAAATTTGACAATTAAATACTGGCGATTCACTTGGGTTACATCAACATTTTTTATGTCTATGGAGAGCCCAAAACACGCTCTTTATAGATACTATAAAATGATATAGCTGTATTAAATATCCTCTGCGGGTCGTTTACGTTAATGTTATAGCGAAAACCAAAAAGTACCAAATTTAAGATCCATTTTTTCAAAAAAACATTTTTTTTTAAATTTTTTTAATGTAGATATGAGAGTTGTCTACTTGAAAATCAAGTAGAGAAATATCGTACAAAACGTGTTTTTACGACTTGAAACGGACTTGCGAATTGGCGCGTCTTCACAAACTTGGAAATATTTTTGCCTTTTTTCAACGCTCCCACATAAAATGAAATACAGTGGTTCCACCCTGTTATATTTATTGATCATTTTAAATATTAATATAGGTGGCAAGCTACATTGGAGCAGTTCAAAAGAGAAAGCAACGCTTCTTAACAGACCGGGAGGCGTCGTAAATTTTTAATGTATAGAAATCGGCAGACGTCGTATTGATTCAGGGCCCTCATTGGCCTATATGAACGTCCCGCCCTTTCAGAACCAGCAGATGACCACGATCTTTCGCGCTCGTTTTGTTAGATAGGACGGCCCGTGACAGTAAAGCGAACAGCGCACCCTGTGTCACGAGGAGAGAAATGTTACGAATGTGTCGGTGACGCGGCGTACAGTGACGGCCACCCAGGAGGAGTCAGTCAGTCAGAGTACTGCAGAAGGGAAAGCAAAGTAGCTGTTGCCTGGGAGGATGAGAACACCACGGCCTTACAATATCGATGGTCAACAACAGTTCTGCCTGCCAAAAACAACGCCGCGTGCAAGCTAAAACCGGCGGCGCGGGACGAAAATCGCGCACGCACACGAAGATGGGCCGGTTTAGTTAGCGATGTGGGAAAATTTTGAAACCAGCCATCCGTGCACGCGGGAAACGATGCCGCGCATTTGCCCAAGCTTCGAACGCCCTATCCTAGAAATGGCCGTGCTCTGCAAAGTGGTTGTCCTGTGCTTGTCCTCCGTGTTTTATCCTTTCAATTTTATGTACTCTATCTCTCACCGCGGAAATCCGATAGCACCGAAGGGTTACCTCTTTGGAAACAGCAAAGCCCGGAGAAGAGCATCAAAAACGAGCGTGTTGGTAAATATAGTTGTGTCTATTCAGCCCGGAGACTAGTTGGGTCTAAGTCAGCCTCCTTGGCAACTATAACCATTTGTGAAGAGTGGTCTTCTCCGAGATGAAAAGTTAGCGCTGGCTGTTGTGTTCTTGTGAAAAGGGAAGGAAATAAAAAGTTTGAGTAACTGCATGTGAGTAACTACCGAAAGCTCCTCTCCTGATATGAAGCTCTGAGGCATGTTACATCTCGGTTCATTCTCGCGCACCGCTGCTCGAAACTATTCTTCACTTTGTTCCGCACAGCCACGACGGATGTGCGGAACAGAGTGAAGAATCAGATTCGAGCATCATGCGGACGCATCATCCAGCCAGGCTTCAGTGTCGTGGACTGCACTCGGTGTCGGTCAGTTAAGACTTTTTTTGATTTATTTCGTGTGTGTTTCTTTCGCTTTGCTGAACTTTGCTTCTCGGGTGCGGCTCTGCTGAACTTTTTTTATGTCTCTGTTACTCAACTGTTTGTTAGCATTGTTTACTTGTCTGGTTTATTCTCTTCATGGCGTAGCGGCTCTGACGGTGCTGTAGACGGCGTGTTCGCACGCATTTGGTTCTGTCCTGTTTAGAGAATGCCTGGAGGAGTTGGTTTTCGTTCTTGCCGTGTGCGGCTGAGTTTATCTGTCTTAATTATTTTTTTCCTTTATGTGTCGTTGACTTCTTTGTCTCACTTCCACCAGGCGTGGACCTATCGCCTTGCCACCACTGGAAATTAAATCTTTAATTTTTTTTACTGCAATTTTGTTAAGATCGTGAGTTTAGCAATTTTATTCTTATTTGTTTATTTTTATTCCCTACCTCTTCTCCATGACAATCTTCTCCATGTGTTTCGGATCGTTTCTGTGTCATCATTTTTGTATTATGGAAGTGAAGGCCATCCCCTGGGATTCTGTAGCGATGTGCAGTGCACAGTCCCTAAAGCGTTTGGTTTCGGAAAGAATTGTATATAATAGGATCAATGATGCGGTGACTTTTTATCTTAGTAATATGACAGCTAATAGCTAGTCATGATAGTTTACAGTGAAAGTTTTATAAATCGAAAAAAATACAGTCTGTTCTTTGATATCGAAGGTCTACTAGGCCTGCTGATTTGATTAGATATGGTTCTCGAGGTTTCCTGCTCTTTACAAAATATAAATAATTATTCAATACCACAAAATGCGTTTAAAATTGATTACAAAACGCAGACAAAAATGCAACGAATCCTTTTTTCCAATTCATAGAAGCGCACGGTTTTTTTTGTCTGATAGGCTTTGCAAAACGAAGACGTCTTTTCAAATATCGAGGCTTAAATATAGAACATACAAACAAAATAACACACATTCTCGACTTGTTTTCGAGTAGACAACCATCATATCTGCATTTTAACCAAAAAAAATTAAAAAAAAAACATTTTTTTTTTAGAAAATCGATTTTAAAATTTGTAGCTTTTTGGTTTTCGCATAACATCAACATAAACGTTCCGCAAAGGATATTTAAAACAGCTAATAAATTTATAATATCTCATAGATCAGTGTGTATCTGGCCTTTCCCATAGACATAAAAAATATTGATTTAACCTAGGTAGATCGCCAGTATTTAATTGTCACTCTCCAACAATTGACTGAACAATTGACATTTTTTACAGAAAAAGCGCTAAACGCCTAAGATTATATCATGGCATTAGAGCGTTTACCTATGCCCAAAGAGTGCTTTAAAAAGTTAATATAACGTGGATCTGAAAATCCCCGACGAGAGATCGAGCGAAACATCCGACCTATGTATGTATACAAACACTGTTTTCCGCCGCGACCTATTTTAAAATGCGTTAGTCGAGAAGAAAAAAATCCGACGAACTTGCGGTTTGTAGCACTGCGTTTTTAGAGACGACGCCAAAACATAGTATTTTTTCATCGAATTTAAAAATTCTGAATTTTTTCGACGGCACGATTTGAGATGAAATTACCCATGGGTGGTTTCATCTCAAACTCATTTTGTATTTCATCGCGTGCAGGCAAAAAGAATCAAATTTTTAATTTCGCTGAAAAAAATATATGTTATGGCGTCGTCTCTAAAAACGCAAGTACCACAAACCGCAAGTTCGGCGGATTTTTGTTCTCGACTTACGAATTTTTAAAGAGGCTGCGGCGGAAAGCAATGTTTTTCACATCCGTCGTTGGTCGGATGTTTCGCTCGATCTCCCGTCGTGGATTTTCAGTCCACATTACATTAACGTTTTCAAGCACTCTGTGAGCACGTTTAAAATGCTTTAATACCATAAAATAATTTTAGGCGCTTTGGTTTTTCTGTAAAAATGTCAAAAAAGCCCCCTCGGTCAATTGTTGATGAACTTTGACAATTAAATACTGGCGATCTACTTGGGTTATATTATTATTTTGTATGTCTACGGAGAGCCCGAAACACCCTCTTTATATATATTGTAAAATGACTCAGATGTATAAAATATCATTTGCGGGACGTTTACGTTAATGTTATGCGAAAACCAAAAAGTACCATATTTAAAATCGATTTTCTAAAAAAAAGCCTCTTTTATTTATTTTTTCATTTTTTCTTCAAAATGTATATATGATAGTTGTCTACTCGAAAATGAAGTCGAGAAAGTGTGTATTTTGTTTGTATGTTCTATATTTAAGCCTCAATATCGGAAAAAGACGTCTTCGTTTTGAAAGACTTAAGTCAGACAAAGCGACCCGTGCGTTTCTATGTAATTGTGGAAAAGTTCTCTTGCATTTTTTCTGCATTTTGTAATCAATAAAAAGCGTATTTTTGCGGTATTTAATAGTTATTTATGTTTTGATAACAGCGGGAAACCACGAGAAACATATCTAACCAATTCAGCAGGCCAGTAGACCTTCAATATCCAAAAGGCACAGACGTTGTATAGTTTCGATTTATAAAGATTTCACTGTAAACTAGCATGACTAGCTATTAGCTGTCATATTCCTAAGACATAGAAAGTCACCACATCATTGATATATTATACACAATTCTTTCACAAAAACCAAATGCTAGGGGTTTGTTCCCGCACATCGCACCGATCACCAGGGAATATCCTTGCACTTCCGTAATAGACAAAAGTGAAGACACAGTAACGATCCGAAACGCACAGTGAAAAATTCATAGAGAGGAGTACGGAATAAAAATAAATAAATTAGAATAATATTACACAACTCCGATCTTAACGAAAATTGCGTTAAAAAAATAAGATTTAGGCTCGAGCGGCGGCAACGAGATAGGTCCATGCCTGGTGGAGCGTCAGACAAAAAAGTCGAACGACACGTAAAGGAAAAAAATTTTGTAATAAAAACGGAAAAATCTGCCGCACATGGGCAAGAACCAAAACCAACTCCTCCGGGTGTTCCCTAAACGGGACAGAACCAAATTCGTGGTGAACACGCTCTCTACAACACTGTCAGGCCTCTATCCAATGACGAAATAAACCCAACAAGTAAACATTGCTAGCAAAACAATTAAAAATAAAACATTAAAAAAAAACGTCCAGCAAAACCGCATTTGAGAAACAGTTCAGCGGGGCAAAGAAACACACACGAAGTAAAAAAAGTCTTAACTGAGCGACGCCGACTCCAGTTTCATGACACTGAATCCCTGGCCGGATGACGGCGTCCACATAATGCTCGAATCTGTTCTTCACTCTATTACGCACATCCACGTCGGCTGTGCGGACACAGTAGCTGTGCGGAACAAAGTGAAGAATAGATTGGAGCAGCGATGCGCGAGAAGGTAACCGAGACGTAACATGACTCGACCTTCATATCGGGAGAGGAGCTTTCGAGGTAGCTACTGCACTTACTGAAACTTTCTCTTCCCCTTCCTTTTTCAAAAGAACACGTCAGCCGGCGCTAACTTTTCATCTCGGGAGAAGCGCCAGTCTTCACAAACGGTTATACTTGAAAAGAAGGCTGACTTCTGACCCAACTAGTCTCCGGGCAGAATAAACACAAGCATATTTACCAACACGCTCGTCTTTAATGTCAGTCTCCGGGCTTTGCTATTTCCAAAAGAGATAACCCTTCGATGCTATCGGATCTCCGCGGAGAGAGATAGAGCACGGCCGTAGGCAGCGCGCTCGTGGCCTAACGGTTCATCGCGCTTGCCTACTTGATCAACTGCGCGCGCGGCAATAGCTTGTGCAAATACGCGGTATCGTTTCACGCGTGCACGGATGGCGGGTTTCAAAATTTCCCCACATCCCTAACGGAAACGGCCCATCTTCGTGTGTGCGTCTGCGTGATTTTTGTCTCCGCGCCGCCGGTTTTAGCGGACACGCGGCGTTGTTTTTACCGGCAGAACTGTTGCTGACCATCGATATTGTAAGGCCACGGTGTCCTCCTCCTTTCAGGCAACAGCTACTTTGCTTTCCCGTCTGCAATACTCTGACTGACTGACTCCTCCTGGGTGGCCGTCACTGTTCGCCGCGTCAACCACACATTCGTACCATTTCGCTCCTCGTGGCACAGGGTGCGCTGCTCCCTTTACTGTCACGGGCCGTCCTATCTAACACAACGAGCGCGAAAGGTCGTGGTCATCTGCCGGTTCCGAAAGGGCGGGACGTTCATACAGGCCAATGAAGGCCCCGAATCAATACGACGTCTGCCGATTTCTAACCATTAAAAATTTTCAACACCTGCTGGTCTGTTGGAGAAGTGTTGCTTTCTAGTTTGGAACCCATCCAATGTAGATTGCCGCCTATATTAAAAATTAAAATAATCAATAAATGCAACAGGGTGGAACTACTGTATATCATTTTTATGTGGGAACGTTGAAAAAAGGCAAAAATATTTCCAAGTTTGTGAAGACGCGAAAATCGGAAGTCCATTTCGAGCCGTAAAAACATGTTTTTGTACGATATTGATGTTTAAATATAGAACATAGAAACAAAATACACTCTTTCTAGACTTGCTTTTCGTGTAGAAAACTATAATATCTTCATTTTAACAAAAAATAAAAAATAAAAAAATAAGTTTTTGGAGAAAATTGATTTCAATAATGGTACTCTTTGGTTTTCGCATAGCATTAACGTAAACGTACCGCAAAGACTATCTTTATACAACCGAGTAATTTTATAATACATATAAAGTGGCGTGTTTTGTGCTTCCCGTGGACATAAAAAATATTTATGTAGCCCAAGTAGATCGCCAGTATTTAATTGTCAAATTTCGTCAACAATCGACCAAGGGGGCGTTTTTGACATTCTGTACAGAAAAAAAGCAAAACGCCTAAAATTAGTTCATGATATTAGAGCGTTTTAAATGTGCTCATAATGCGCTTGAAAAAAGTTAATATAATGTGGACTGAAAATCATATGGCGGGAGATTTTGCGAAACATGCGACCTACGACGGATGTGAAAAACACTGCTTTCCGCCGCGGACTGTTTTTAAAATTCGTAAGTCGAGAACAAAAGATCCGACGAACTTGCGGTTTGTGTCTACAGCGTTTTTAGAGACGACGCCAAAACATATATTTTTTCAGCGAAATTAAAAGTTCGGCCCTTTTTTGCCTGCACGACTTGAGATGAAATCACCCAGTACAGGATGTTTCACGAAAGGTGGACAAATTCGATATTGCGATATTACACGTCGCACCAAAAAAAGGCGTTGTGTCATTTTAGTCCTGGGCCAGGGATCCCTTTTAGGAAAATTCAATAAAGTCCGAGATAATTATATTGTTAATTATTTTTGCGTAACTAACTTTTTTATTAATGGGTTTAAGGCGCATAGTTTCAATTAGAAAATTGCTCAGCATCGTCAAAAAACACTAAATTTACAAATTGCAGAACGATAGAGCGGCACGGGAAGCATTTACGGCTTTCTGAAAAACTGACAAATTCCACGGGTTTTTAAGTTTCGGTTTATTATCGGAGCGCGTCTCGCTTGGCAGCACACTGCGCCCCGTGGAGAGATAGTTCAACCAGCTCTGCTGCGTCGCGCGATGACAGCGCAGCAGAGGTTGGATGCACTCTCTCTTTACGGGGCGCGGTGCTGCCGGGGCGGAGATGCGCTCCGATAACAAACCGAAACTTAAAACCCGTCGAATTTGTACGGTTTTTCAGAAAGCCGTAAAATGCTTCCCGTGGCCTTCTATTGTTCTGCAATTTATTGATTTAGTGTTTCTCGATGATGCTGAGCAATTTTCTTGTTGAAACTATGACCTTAAACACAATATTAAAAAAGTTAATTACGCAAAAATAATTAACAATTTGAATAATTTCGGACTTTAATAATTTTCCTAAATAGGCCCCTGGACCAGGACCAAAAGAACAAGCCTTTTTTGTTGCGACACGTAGTTTTGGCAATATCGAATTTGTCCACCTTTCGTGAAACACCCCGTATATATATGGCATTGATCCGCCGCCTAGATTTCTCCGCAATCAATCATCGAGTCCTCCTGCAGTCACTCGTCGCTGATAAAGGCTCGACTCATCCCTGCGAGCCGAACACGAGCCAACTGCCCACCGGACGTCCTCGCCGCCGCATCAGCAGCATACGAGTATACAGACCACGTTACCATCGGCACATTCCCACCCGCCAAGGGAAACAAGTGGCGGACCAGAGAGAAGCGACAAGCGCAAGCATAACAGCTAAGCTCACCGCCCTGTTTTTGCCGCGTAAACAATCATCTTGTCTCTCTTTCAGGAAGACCGCAATTCCCCTAGGGTACTACTTTACCATTTCTGTAGGCTGCGAGGTTCACCCTTGTATCTGCGTTGGTTTTCTTTGTGGTGTGATGGGTACTGGCATTTTTATTTACCGTGCACGTGTCGAATTGTTTCTTCTAATAGCCAAAGAAACCTTGTCGCCTGCAGAAATGCACTCCTTAAAGGCTGTTGTTTTATGCTTGTTTAGGTGCTTGGAGTTTGTTCACAATTGCAACTGTTATGTTTCTGCAATAGTTTTTTTCTGACGACGTTGAAACTAACCCAAGCCCCTAACGAATTCATAAGAAAAGCGACAAGACTCAACAAGTGGTAGCCAGATTGATAGAAAATTCAAAACAATATCAAGAATACAATACTGAGAAACTAAACCCAATAAGCACCGACATCATTAACCTTCGGTACATGTCTATCGAACCTTGTAAAGCAAGAAACAAAATCGCTAGTATAAAATAAAATTTGAAAAGTGTTCAAGACACTATAAGTTTAGTTTAACAAGAAGCGTGGCCTTGCGTGAACATATCGCTCAACTTGGCAACACTATGGATAGCGCCGAAAACCGAATGACAAACATCAGTGTTCAAACACAGAAACGGGACAGTGCCCTGTGTTCAGATATCAGAAGGGAATATGGTCATCAATTTAGGGAAGACAATACCGGGTAGGAAATAAAATTTTATAAATTGTATCTCAAGAACCCCATAATGTTTACAACAACGCAAGCGGTTGAGTGGTGTTGGTTAATGGCGATTACAAGGGAGCAAACCATAAATAAAGGCACAATGGAAACAATTTCTGTCGTCACAAGCACGACAGCGGCCCTCTCCTTTTGAGTCGCAAACTTCCGGGTGTTTTTGTTCTTTGTTTTCAGGAAAAGGCAAACTCTAAGGATTTCTTTTCAAGGAAAACTACATACCACACTGCACACTACGCACACTACCGAAGGAACAATCCACACACTACATGTGTAGATTCTTCCTTCGGAACACTCCAGCACATGTAGTTGACTATCTCTCGACTTTCGGCCATACTGAGCTAAACATACGCGTATCTGTCACCAAATCAAGCTTCCCCTCCTCTCCCGTGCGAAAGAGAGAGGAAAACCGTCTTGTTTTCTTAAACCAAAACAGAATTCCCCCGTGGTCTGAACACCAAACGTTCAATCGCGTACTAAATTTCTGTAATAGTACAAATGTTTTTTTTCTCTAAACGTTTAAAAAATACTTTTGTTTTTATGGTTGCACAGTCGCAGCGACGGGGCGCGCTTGCACAGCCGTGTGGTCGGTACTTGCGTGTGCGCGAGTGCGTGATCGCTCGGGACTTTGACGGCGTAACGGCGGATGGCCCGCCCCCCAGCAGGGTTGCTGCTTCTCCTATGACGTAGTCGATTTCGTGGAATATCCTTTCTGCCCTCGCCTTTGTGTTTTGTCTGGGAGCCTCACCGATTGCTTTCGTGCATTCTTTCCTCTCGCCAGTATAATTTTTAATTACGTCAGTTCGCCATTCCGGCTTCTTTGACCTGTATCATATTTTATATCGTATGAATACTTATATCCAGTCCCAAAGCGTTCTTCATCAGGAGGATGTTGCCGTGGGGGCTGGAGAGAGCGGGAAAGGGGAAAAGCGGAGAAAAGGGGGGCCTTTGTTGAGACGGTTACCAAATGTTTCAAAATGCCTGTTTTTTCTTGTTTACCTTTTCTTTTTTTTTTTTTGGGGGGGGGGGTTAAGGGATTGGGGCGAGTAGCTCTTGTGTTCGTGCCGGTTTGCGAACGGCCTTCTCGCGTAGGCGGTTTTGTGGATTCTGAGGAAAATAAATTAAGACTCAAAACGAAGGGCAGTAAATTGTCCCTACTGCTGTTAACAAAACTGTATTTTTTTTTTTTTAAATCTTTTTAAAAGAAATGGCGCCGAAGCTAACACGCGTCACTCGACACCTAGGGTGGGGTGCTTCCTGAAATGATCAGAACCGCGCGTCCGCCCGTCGTAATCGCTGTGGTCCTTCGAGGACCATTCTGGGTGTCGTGTTCTCGCGCAGGACAACATAAGGCAAGTTCGAGATCCCGTGGTACTAGCGGGTCTCGTCTATTGCTTTGCATTTTTTTTTAACTGCGTTAGATGACGAGCGAAGAAGTTGTACTCCGTCTTCTGACGGTTTCGCCTGCCCCTCCGTATCGGCAAATGTACCTACCCCTATTTTTGTGACTTGTACGACCCTTTCTTGTTTCCTTAAGTTTTTCGCGTCTAACACATCAAGAAGGGCGTCCGCCCGAAACGTCGTGTATACCTCCTTGTCCACGTATTTTTTTCGAGAAGCACAACCATATTACTTGTAATTACGTGTTTTTGCTCATTGTGCTCGGCAGCGCCCCCATGTTATTGGATACTTACTGATATAATCCTTGGCACCAAAGCATGACTAACATCTGACTCCAAACACGCAAATTATTTACTTCCTAAGAAGTGCAGTATCTGCCTCAATGATAAAAGAATACCTGGGCGAGGTTGCGGCGTTCCGCTTGAACCGTTCTGAATTCGGGTGCTATTAGATCTCTATTCTATATTTAAAAAAACCAATTATCGGCGATCCCACACTGATCAAACTGATTCTATCGACTCTCCGCTTGATTACGTTGAAGAATCTCACGACTCAATTTCCTTATAACTTTTAAGCAATTTATTAATTCTCGTAAGAATACTAATTATCTTGTCATATATTGACGAATGCTAATAACAGTTGGGAATTTTTTAAATGCGTGCCAGTGTCGCGATTAATTTTGTTTAATAAGAGTACGAACTTTAGATGGTTACGTAAGGAACCAATCACCGAGCCTTCGTAGGTTTGATTCTGATCTCCAATCTACAATTTGTAATATTGTCACAAATGACAAGTGATGAGG
>JAZHYW010020135.1:0-12736 GCA_037355805.1 Ixodes ricinus | reverse complement strand
CGCTGTATTGCTAGCCCTGTCACACAAAAACACGCCGGCTCCTGATGTCACACCAGAACATCAGATTGCTGGTGTCACACCGGCACACTAGATTTCTGGTGCGAAAATGTCCCAAATCACATCTGGGAAAACGTCTGATGTCACATCAAGTCACATCAGCCTTCGGCCTGGTGTATTTTTTACTAGGGCACCAGCCCATAAATAGATTACGGACAAAGAAAATCAAGATTACACATTCCACTGAAAGGAGTACCCAAGGAAATCCCTAATTTGCTGAATACTCAGACAGTTGGAACCTGCCAACTCGATAGCCTCGACCAAAACTCTTTTCGTTGCGTCAGTTGTCAAAGCAAGCGGGAAAATATTCGTAGAGCTCGGACGCACCTAGCGGTGTATCTACAGGTGAAACAAGGAGACGGCAGGCTCTTTAAATCGACCGAAAAATTTGGTTTCTTAACCTATCGCGCTACGACTTTGTGCTGCGTTGCCCACAGATGGTGCTATTTTTTTGTAAAATTTGCAAAGAAACGAATTTACTTGAGGAAAAGTAAAGAAAAGAAAAAGGCTTAGCTCCTATGGAAACGCAGCAACGCCACCGGTCTTCAAACAACCCGGCGCCGTTTCGCACGGGAGGCAAGAGAAGGCCCAACGGACGCCGCCAACGAACGAGCATACGGCGCCGAGAGTCGGCACTTTAGCAGACGATCCTTTCTGACTCAAAAGCGGCTCGCGTTCCGCAGGCGGCGACAGTCGCAGAAACAAAAACAGGCGCGGTAACAACAAGGAACTGCAGTTCCTTGTCTGCTAAACACGCCGGCTCTCGGCGTCGTCTGCTCGTTCGTTGGCGGCAGCTGGCGCCGCGATCGCTTGCGCCATCTCTTGTCTCCCGTGCGAAACGGCGCCGTGTTGTTTGCAGACCGGTGGCGTCGCTGCGTTTCCATAGGAGCTAAGCCTTTTCTTCTCTTTACTTTTTCCTCAGGTCAAGTTCGCTCTTTGCAAATTTTACAAAAAAAATGCACTATCTGTGGGCAACGCTGCACAAAGTCGTAGCGCGATAGGTTAAGAAACCGATTTTTCCGGTCGATTTAAAGAGCCTGCCGTCTCCTTGTTTCACCCTGTAGTTTGGATTCTTACGGGTGTAGTCTGAAACTATGTGCAAGGTGTGACTGATATGCCTACGCGTTTGAGTTTAGTTGTTATATATTATTTTTGACATTTCGGGTCTAAAAAATATACTTAGTCGGGAGGTGTGAAAATCGGCCCCGCCGTCACTATGAATGGACGCGGGAACTAGAGTGCCTTCATACATACGCGCGCTTTTGCTTGAGTGGTGAGATCTCAGCCATTCTTCCGCCCAATCGTTTCTTTCTGCATTTTTAAGTGCGCGATATCCGGTGTCACTCACCTCGAGCGCGTAGCTTTGACTAATGCAGAGACGCCATTTTACCGCCCAAGTCACGCACCGAGTGCGCGAGAGCGTCACGCACTAGCACATTCAGGGCAACAATGGATGTCTTCACCCTGAGACAGACAGACATGTAGGCACCCTAGCGGGAACCGGACCGAGTTTCGTTTTCTTTTCTTTGCGTGTTTGCGTTTGCACGTGTGCCTCTGTGTGTGGGTGAATTGGCGACGCTCGTGCGGGCTGGGGCAGGGGACATTTTTGAAAAGAAGAGGTACAAGAGCACGTGTGGAGATCCTTTTGAAGGATTCGGAAAATAGCTTCGCTTGTAAATAGACGTGTTTTTTTTCTTCCCCTATCCGCGGAGTCCTGGCTGCTTTACTTTTCCTTCAGCGACCATCAGCTGCCTCCGTCGTCGGGTCCCGGCGCAATCACGAAGAAAGAACATCTTTACTCGTGCCAGCTTTTCTTAATACAATCGTCGTATACCTCATCAATCTTCATCCATCTATATAAAGTTGGCATTGTTCACTGTCAACCGTCACGTTTTTTCAGTATTTTTTGCCCAAAACGTCACTGGGCCGGAATCGCCTTCCCGCAGCTGTAGGGAGATTGCAAGCAAATCCTAATTTTTTAATAGCTCTTTACAATTATTTTTTCTATCCTTTATAACTCCCTTGTTAAGTGAATTTACTTTGAGTGTGTAATATTTAAAACTATATTTTTGTCATCTTTAGCTCACTAGTTAGGTATATTTATATATCGTTGCTATGCCCACCCCTTCTGTAATGATTTCAAACCCTAAATAGTATCAATACAAAAAAAAAAACTGGCTTCTTGTTTTTTTTATTTCTGCCACATTTGTACCCGGATTTTATTTTCGTTTTCGAACAGTTCATGCTAGTACTTTTTAAATATGTTTCCTTAATGCACGACACGTATATTAAAGGGGCAATGCTACAATTTTAATGTTGAAAGAAGTGGCAGTTTGCATTATTATGTTTATGCGGCCGCAAGTGACCAAAAACGCGTGACATTTCCCGAAAACTGCCACTCTGCGGCGTAATCGCAAAGCAAAAAATAAAATTATTTGCCGATCTGCAGCCTCCTGTGGCGATTAAGGGAACCAAAAGACAACGTCTCTGGGGATACGCGGAAGTCAACAAAACATGTCCCCCTCCTCTGCTACACTCGCCGTCAGCCCCGTGGCGAACCGTCCTTTGTGTCGATCGCTCGCCGCCACCTTCGACGAGGCTAATCCTTTCAAAGTCGACAATCGCGGAGGAAACGTCTGGGGTCTCTGAAGAGAGGACCCAAGGGAAACCACCTGAACCCCCAGAGTACGTCACTCAAAAGGCGACGTGGAAAGTTGAGAGGCACTTTGACCTTCGATTTGTTTTATGTATAAAAAAAATAAGAACTAGCGCTTGCAAGAAAATACGGTTTTCTGTTTTTCGTTTCATAGGTAACGCAAATTAATTTCCGCAGTTAATTGGCCAAAGTCTGAAAATCGTCTGCACCGCCGCTTTAAGTAGGAATAATTTTCATTGCCGTTTGCTTGACCTCTTCCTTAAGATATTTCCATTTTTCAAGATATAACATGTATTTTTTTTTTCTGGGGCGATTATATTAAGCTTGGCGTTTACTTTCTTAACAAAAACTTCGTCTTCGAGCATTCGGTTATTCATTTTTCATAAGTTGTAACTAAACTGTTTTTGGGGTTTCTTGTCTTTTTCCAGTGTGACGGCAACTAGACAGTGGCCTGTGAAAAAGAGTGGTTTCACTTGGTAGCCGGATACATTGGTGATAACTTCGGCCGATATGTATATTCGGTCTAAATGCGCGCTGGTGGACTTTTGAAAGTGAGTATAACGAAGCATGTTGCGATTAGTACTCAAGCGCACAAAGTCTTCTAAGTATTGTCCTTGCAACATTTCATTCAATTGCTCCGCGCTACTATCCCGTTGTAACAGGTTTGTACTCCGTTCTTCCTGGCTGTCTCCACAATAGAAGTCTCCTAAGAGAACCACTGCTCCGTCGGCACTGCATGTGCAAACTGAGAAACCCAAAGAAGGAAACCCTTAGTTTTTCCTCTTGTGCGCATCAATGCACATGAGCCACCAGTCACGGCTAAATCAAAATCGCAAAAAATGAAACGCCCCAGCTTATCGACAACGACGTTCAAATCCCTCAGTGGCGCCTACTTTGTCAAGACAAAATAGACTGCCGACACTCCCCTTTGCGTGACTAACGCACACTTGGTCAGATTTTAGCGCTCGTTCTATGTCATCGCCTGAGGTAATTTTTGTCTCCCGAAGCGCCAGAAAATCAATTTTTTCTTCAGCCAATAATCTTTCAAACTAATAACGTTTTTTTCATTTATTTTTTTGCGTTGAATTTTTTACGTTTAAGGTCACAACTCGTACGGGGTTGCTAAAACTTAAACCGCTCGGCTTGTTGAGCATGAATATAAAGTAGAAGAAAGTGTGATTCTGACGCAGTCACGTGTTTCACCCGGAGATTTAAGACACCGAAGTTACCGTAGCAGCTTAGACGAGATCTTCCTTATACTGATCGTCTGGCGGTGAACCCGTCTTCACTGTACGGCAGTTCTTGTTTGGATTTCGTGGGCTATTCTTTGCTGCCAGTTCCTCCAGTTGAACTTGTTGTTGCCGCCAGTCGCTTCGAGTCAGGCTACTGTCCTTGTCGACGTCCTTGGTCCCGCTCATCTTGGAATCGGTGTTGTCATGGCCTGGATGCTTCTTTGTCTTTTTCGCTTGTCCTCTTTCACGCTGCGCTGCTTCTCATCGCGCTGTTCCTTTCCTTCACCGGCCATGATTTGGGCTTGCACTGTCGTCTCGGGCTCTCGTGGTTGAAACGCTGCTCTAGGGTTGTGGTTGCCTTTGACCTCGACGGCTCACTACGTTCTGTTCGTGACAGGGCGGTGTGTGGACCCTCCCACGGCTTCCTCGGGTCGGCTTCAGCGTCATTCATGACGCAAGTCGGAATTATTGTCCGGCTTGCGGTTCCGGGCCAATAAAGCGTACGTCTTCACACAGTCGCTGCGGCACGGCCGCATTGGTTGCAGTCCGTAAATTGTGGGACACGGCAATCGCGGCGGATTTGCCCCTTCCGTCTGCGTGTAAGACACAGCAGGGCCCGTCCTGGTACGTCGACAAGAACCTTGCACTCCTCCAGGCGGACTTCTGCGAGGAGGCCGTCGACTGTGTTGCCTTTCCTTTAGGGTCGGGCGCGCAGTCCGGGTGTTGGACTCGACAGCCTCATAGCGGTGCCTGGTTATGTCGGACACTTAGCCGTCACGCTCCATTCATTTTTTGTCCTGGCAGTTCAGTACATTGTAAGGCACCCAATGTACCTTGAGCTTGACTGCCACGTTAGCGGTGTCCAGCACCAGGCAGCGTTCCCCTTTCACGCTCAGTTTTTCTGCTTCCATCAACCTTTGCTTTGTGTCGATAGCCACTGGGAAAAGAAGAAGATCGCGTGCAAATAAAGACAGAACAGTCTGATTTTGGAATGCGTCAGACGTAGTCGTTTTTTAATGCGAATATTAATGCGAATAGCATTCTTTGGATACTTCACGCACTTTTCGTCTATGTATCTATCTATCTATCTATCTATCTATCTATCTGGCTATCTAACCTCTTACGCCGCGGGTCGATAAATAAATAAAAAAGACCGGCGCCGGCTGGGATTCGAACCGTTGACCCTTTGATCAGCAGGCAGACGCGCTAACCACAGAGCTATGAAGGCAGTTTTTTTTTTTTTTTCTTTATTGCAAGATTTTGACAGTGAACAAAGATTTACAATTCACGATACATTTCACTTGAACATGTACAATAATATATTGACAACGTTAGTGAAGGCGACGATAAAACGTCGCCTGTAAGGTTTGGAGGGGCGGTGAGAATCGTTAAAATTCTCTGATCAACGACAGCTTCAAAAAGGCAGGCAACCACTCCAGTTCCGAACATACTTTCTCGTACACAGCTGCTATCAAGTTTACATTTTCAATGAAATAATACCGTACGGGACGGGCATCCAGATCCGCATGACGAACTGCCATCCTACATCTCCAAATAGCATGCAGGCCCAGTAAAAATACGAGGTCATATGGGAAGGGCGTCCCTTCCACAGACAAGAAACGTATTCCACGAGCCGTGAGCGGTAGGTCTTTTTGAGAGTGCGTTGGAGCACGTCCCAGAACAGGATAGCATCCCAGCAGTCCAGGAACACGTGCTCCACGGTTTCCGGTTTCTTGCACAAAAAACAGTCCTCGCCCCATGGTACAAACATGCCCTTTTTTGCCAACCATGTCTTTACTGGCAGCGTGTTGGTATGTAGTTTAAAATAAAAGGTTTTCACAGATCCGGGAACTAGCATTCTTTTCACGCGGGAAAGCACATCACGGTCAGTACCGTCGGAGAACAAAGAGCGATACATTGGGACGGGAAACAGGCATTCAACAAGATCTCGCTTCAGACGCTTTCGTGTGATAGAGTTTAAGTACTCTCTTGAAAATCGCACACTAAGAAATTGGTATGCACAAACAACCTCTCTAAGAAAGCCCGTTACTTTGACTTCACATGTGTCACACGTCGAAACAATAAACTCGGGTAGCTCTCCGACCAACCGTACTTGGATGACAGTTCTCAGAAACGGGTCAGCCTGGTCTCGCAAAAAGAAAAACCGCGAAACCAGCTGTCGTATGAACAAATGCGACAAACTAAGTCCACCCGACTTCACGCGGCGAAAAAGGTTATCTCGTCTAGTTCTTTCCCAGGTAGACTTCCATATGTACACGGCCATCACACGGTGCATGCGTTGCAAATGCACACGAGAGCAGTGCAAAACCTGTAACAGGTACCAAATCTTTGCTACAAAAAATAAATTACACACCGTTGCCCGTGCGAAGATAGAAAATTCCTTGCCACCCCAGTTTGCGGCTTTAAGACTCATCTCCTCTGTTTTGTTACGCCAGAGCTCGTTGCTTTCACGGTAATTGTTCAAAGGCACTCCCAAGTATACACCGGGCTCTTTGGACCACTGAATAGATTCAAACACACGCGGAGTGACGTCCCAGTGGCCGTGCCAGATCCCCAAGCATTTCGCCCAGTTCACAGCACAGGCTGTTTGGGCGCAGTATGATCTCGTGAGTTGAACAGCCGCTGAGACGCTCTCTCTATCACTACAGAAAATCGCAACATCATCTGCGTACGCTAATATTTTAACATCACATGCATTTAAAGAAAAACCACGTATGTTCTCACTCTTTTTGACACTTAGGCAGTAGGGCTCAAGAAACATAGCGAACAACAACGGGGAAAGTGGGCACCCTTGCCGAACTGAGGATAACACAGAAATGCGTTTAGTTATTTGTTTGTTAATTACAAGACTAGTCATGCAGTTACTATAGGCCATCTTTACTCCATCAAAAATAATTTTACCCACGCCAACATGGTTTAGAATGCAAAATAGAACATCATGGGACACTCGATCAAAAGCTTTTTCAAGATCGACTTGCAACAGAGCAACTTTCCGGAAATCAGCATCACATAGTTCCAACACACTACGCGCAACATGAATGTTACTCATAATCGTACGTCCTCTGATACCGCAAGTTTGATGTTCTCCCACCACATCTCCAATAACCGATTGCATTCTTCTCGCAAGGATTTTCATTAGAATCTTATAGTCCGTATTAGCTAGTGTAATCGGCCGGTAATTTGCTACATTACGGAGTTTAATAGTGTCTTCACTTTTGGGGATAAGGACTGTGTGGGTAAATAAAAACGAAGGCGGGAAAACTTTGTTTTCATAACATTCGCGATACACTTGTAACAAAATACAAGCTAAATCTTTTTTATACTTTTTATAAAAGGCAGCACCCAAACCATCAGGGCCCGGTGATTTTCCGCCTTGCAAATCATCAATGGCTCTTTCTACTTCGGACACACCTATCGGCTGTTCTAACCATTCTTTTATTTCACTACCTATCTTTGGCAGAAGGGGCAAAAAATTTTCTGTGAAACCTTCTTCTTTTGGGACTTTGTGACTCAGTAAGCTTTCGTAGAATTCAAGAAAGGCCCGCTCAATTATGCTAGAGTCACGCGTCGTGGTACCCTGATAATCAATTTCAGTTATTTCGTTGGCGCGTGCGTATCTCTTTTCTGTGGCTAACGCTCGTTTTGTTGGTGCTTCACCCGCGAGAAACTTTTCTGCCCGGGCACGTATTATCGCACCTCTGTAGTGTTCAGTATCTATGAGCTGTAGCTTACTTTTTATTTTATTAATGTCATCTATAAATAACCCTGGGGATTTACACTCTTCTAGAACAAGCTTCTTTAAAGTTGAGCGCAGCTGCTTTTCCTCTTTTTCTTTCTCGTACTTAAGAGTGGTTGATCTTTCTATGGCGTCCATTTTAACTGCTCGTTTAAATTCTTCCCATTCTCTAGTCATCTCGCTCCCGCAGATGTTCCCTAAATTTTCAATCCTTGTATTTATCTTGTCGTTAAACACCTCGTCGTTAAGGAGCTTGTAGTTCATTTTCCAGTTGTGCCAATTAAATTGGTGTCGGTCTTTTCTTTTTGATCCTAACCCGAAAGTGACGAGGCAGTGGTCGCTAAAGCACACCTGCTCGACACTATAGTGGTCACACAGCGGAACAAGCTCAACTGACACGTATGCTCTGTCTAGCCGTGCGTGGCTGCTTCCTTGGAAATGTGTGAACTGCACGCCCTTCGTGCCCGTTCCGCAATGTGCTACGTCCTCCAAGTAATGCTCATTAACCAGTTCATTCCAGACATCGCCACTGCTATCCCTCCGGCGACCATGAGGGGTCCTGTCTTCTGGAGCGCATGTACTGTTAAAGTCCCCCACCACCACAAGCAGTCGTTCGCACTTCAAATATTCCGCTATACTTTCAAAAAAATGGCATCGTTCCGACTCTACGGTCGGTGCGTAGATACAGATTATACGAAACTTTTGATCTGAAAAGCAAACATCACAATACACGACTCTCCCATCTTCACGCGAAGCAACATTCTCAACAATAATACCTAAAGAATTTTTCAAAAAGATGCATACACCTCCCGACCTCCCTACCGCATGGCTTACGCATACATCGTATCGCGACTCAAATTGGCGCACCATCTGCTCGGTCTGCTCCTCGCTCTCAATTTTGGTTTCCTGGACCGCTATCACGTCGAGGTCGTTTTCCAAGAACAACCTTCTGAGCTGGCACTGCCTTCGCCTTGCAGACAGTCCTCTTACGTTCAGGGTAGCTATACGCAGTGCGACCTCGAGCTGTTTCATGGCCTCAAAAAAATTAGGAGCTTATGACCTTGCGCCAACAATCAGACACTTGCCAATCAGGGAGGTAGCGGGTAACCAGCTTACTGTGACAGCCGGTCTTCACGAGCCCTCGAAGGCGAGCGGCTGCGTGTCGTATAGCGTCCTTTTTTCCCGGCGACCTTCCACTGATATTCCAGGCGTCGCAGTGCCTGCTCGCTGGCGGCAGCACTGCTTGCACCCAGGTCCTCTAGTCGCCGCTTCGAAATGATCGCGTCCAGGGGCGTTTTCTCGCTGGGGCTGTTCTCCGGCACCACTTCCTTTTCCTTGAACGTAGCCGTTTTCTCCGCTGCTGCCTCTACTGTAGCTGCATCCGAACCTGCTGAGTGTTCGAAATCCCCCGTGGTGTCCTGGAGCTTCGCGGTCCGCGTCTCGGCTGGCGCTGTGACCACAAAAGGCTCCTTTTCTCCGTCGGGTTTCCCTTCGCATTCCTTGCTAGCGATTACCTTTGAAGTCGCCGACGCTACAGACGCTTGCGTTGAGGGCGCCGCCGCCTGTTCCGCCTCTTGTTCGTCCATCACAAGCTCGTTCGTGTCTTCATCGGCCTGGCGTCCTCCTGCGACACGAGCGTAGGATCGAACGCAGTCTTGGCGTTCGTGACCATATTCACGGCATTCACTACAGCGAGGCGCCCTACAATCACGGCGAATGTGTCCAGACCGCTTGCACCGAAGGCACAGTGGTGCACGTCCTGGAACAACCACGAGAACAGGGCCTCCGGTGATCCGAAGCTGGTGAGGCAGGCTTTCCAGCGTCATGCCTTCTTTCAGTGACAGCCGTGCCACCCGAGTCGACGACTCGACGCCGTCAAACCCGTCGATGTGCCATTTTTCTCGGATTATCTCTCTCACCACGCCGAACTCCTCCAGTGCCCTTTTCAGGGCGTCGTTGGGCACGTCGAAAGGCACCCAGTGAAGCTTGAGTCGGACCTCTCGTCGATCAGGGTCCATCGGCACACACCAACCTCCTTTCACCTTGAACTTGCCAGACATCATCAGTTTCTCCTTGGCAGCCGTCGACTTGAGTCGGACAATCCAAACGTGTCCCATCTGGAACACTCCCATACCGGTCACGTCGCTCAGGACGCCAAGTTGCCGCAAAGGTTCCTTGAAATCTTCAATGCGGTACGGCCGCACTCCGATGTCAGCGTGCAGAAATGCCGTGCATTTCGAAGAGTCATTCGCCGGTAGCGTCGGCAGGATAAACCGGTAATCAGCAGGAAGATCCAAAGCCCTATCACCGCGCCCAAGCAGGGACGCTTGTTCAGCTCCGGCGGAGCTCATGATTCCGCGTGCGCTTTCGACGGCGTTCGAAATTGGAATCCAGCTATGAAGGCAGTCATTCAACGCACTCTAAACACTTGTTTATATCTTTACCATAGCGCTGCGCGTGTCCATGCACGAGGGCTCATTCCGCTCTCGTGAGGCTGAGCACGGCCGCTAGCTCACCCTCTCCCGCGCTCGGGAGAGGGTGATGTAGCGGCCGTGCTCAGCCTCACGAGAGCGGAATGAGCCCTCGTGCATGGAACGCGCGCGCACCGGTAGCTGTGACAGCGCTGTAAAGCGCGTCCTATGGTAAAGATATAAACAACCGTTTAGAGTACCGTTGGTTGAGACTAGCTGAGACGCCAGAAAGTCTGGTCGGTACCATTTTGAGTGTTTGTGCGTATGGCGCGTGCTTTGCTCGCCTTCCTAAGTGACACAAACGCACGTGCTGGGCTGCGGAGATCGTGCGCAGGGCTGTGAAAGTGTCAACAAATTTAGAATCGCCTCAAGAGTGGGCTGGCGTATCTAGAGTGTGCCGGCCACCTGACGAACGCGCATAACTCCGCACCGTTTGATGCTATTCGCATTAACGTAGATAATCATTCCCAAAGGATGGGTTCTGCTGATTTGTTGTCTGCCTTTTCTCTACATTGGTGACCCGGGCGCTAAAGTGCCTAGCATGCCTGTCTGTCTCAGGGTGAAGACATCCATTGTTGCACTGAATATGTCAGGCGCGTAACGCTCTCGCGCACTCGGTGCGTGACCTGGGCGCTAAAATGGCGTCAATGCATTAGCCAAAGCTACGCGCTCGAGCTGAGTGACACCGGATAGCGCGTACTTCAAAGTGCATAAAAAACGATTGGGCGTAAAAATGGCTGAGATGTCACCACTCAAGCAAAAGCGCGCGCTTGTATGAAGGCACTCTACCGGACGCGATCTTCTTCTTCTTTTCCCAGTAGCTATCGCCACAGAGCCCCCCCCCCCCTTTTGGAGACGGAGTCACGGAGTCGTCCCAGCGAACTGTCCGAGAGTGTTTGCTGCGGGTCGCGGGTGCTACTGTGGAGCTCGAGGTGGCTTGCACGCTGGGAAGATCAGCTGGCCTGAGCGATCGTATCGCTCTCAACAAATGCCGGCTTGAGGCGGTCAACGGACACGACTGTGTCGCGGCCATTAACTCGCAGTGTGAATGTTTTTTCGCCACGCGCCACGAAGAGGTGGGACTAGAGCGCTACTCAATATGGCAGCGTAGCTGCCGGGAAGTAGCGCCACGCTTTCCCCAGTGCCGCCTCTCACCGCGATTGGTCCCGCACGGTACCGCTGGCAACGAGCGTGAGCTGGCTCCGGTTTCGCACAGCAACCGAGTGACTACTCGTCGCGTGACCTCGCAAGACCCGGTGATATCACCGGTAAGATGGCTGCGCCCAGAGCTGGTGGATGCGAGGCTTGTTCGGTGCGCGGGAGTCGTGATGTGCCTCAGCTTGCCGACGATTTCAGGCTTCTCTTCGCTACTTCCGGCTTACCGGTATAACGTGAAGATCTGAAAGAATGAGACGTTATGGCACTTTGTGTGCAAGATCGTTCTGGATATTAGCACCTGTGCGACAACATCAGTCATATCGTCGTAGCGGTGCTCGGATTCTCTCTGATGTGTTCGAGGATCGATAAGACTTTTAGCATGCAATTTTCGCACACTTTTGGCTTTGTTTCAGCATTAGAGTGTCTGAGAATACATGCGAAATCTAGGCGTCGCATTTTGGGCCTTGAAGAATTTGTTTCAGCGCCAGGTAACCGCATAATCACAAACATTTGAAGCGGGAAGCCTCCTGCGATGCTTACGCTTTCGTGCTAATCCACGGAAATTTACGATATAAGCTTTAGGATAAAATTTTCGCATTTTTCTAGCTTCATATGAAAGTTTGAATTTTTGAGAATCAAGACGAAAAGGTATACGTCGCGTGTACGGTCTAGGGGAATTTGGTTCAGCCCTGGGCCGCCGAATAATCACAGCAACTTTTAGCGAAGAAGCTCCTGCGATCTTTAACCTTTTGTACTAATCGTGACGATTTTACAAAATCGCCAGTTCCTGAAGATCTTGATATAACGTGCTTTCGTTGCAATAGCTCGCATTTGATCGCAGTGTTTTTTTCTTTTTTCAAGTGAAAAGCTGGCGTTTGCTCATGTGACGTATATGAAATGTCCTGCTCTATAACAATGCCCTCAACACATTCTATTAAACTTTAATGCTCAGAGGTGTGTTCGTCTTTGTAATCAATACAAGTTGTAGGCAATTATTTCTTACGAATGTAATATTTATTTTCTGTAGCTGGGCCCGTTTTTGTGCTCCTTAGTGTCAGTGTGCTATGATGTTATCATCATATGTGTATGGTGCTACATATCATTTTTGCAATGCCTACAAAGGCTAAAATGACGTCAGCCGACCCCAACTCACGCTAAACACGAGAACTGCGTCACTCGGACGTATGCACTCGTCAACAACCAATTCTGTCAGCGAATATTTGAATTCGCGTTCATGGCCAATGAGTGCCCTAACGGAACTTATCATCACTTGCGAATGCCAGTTCTATGGTGTGCTTAAAAAGCACGGTGGAAGCTTGGGGTCATCGCACCGGTGCCCTAGCATGTCACGACCGCGTGATTTCACAGTTCGCTTTTGAGTTGAGGATTACAGCTAAGGAAGAAG